>JASDQU010501975.1:82200-92517 GCA_032191745.1 Picea mariana
TTCTAGTGTTGTTCATTTGCACTCGGACATAGTCAAAGGTGGAATAAGGGACACCACATATGAGGATAAGCAAAATGAAATTTTCACGAAGCCAGATAAGATAGTTATTGGAGATGATAATCAAAGAAGTCATTTGTAGTGTCTAGAAGATGTTTCTCTACGGAAAAACAATTTGTGACATCCTATGTTTGTCCAAGACAATAGTTTGTAAATGGGATCATAGAAAATTGAGAAAGTATGATATGTTATTGTTCCCTTGCTTCTAGTTAAATTGCAAAGAATTGCCATGGATAGGAGTGGATACAACCATTATGGAAAGAGTAAACAATAGTTCAATGGAGCATTGATAGTTTCCACCACCATGAATGAACTAGTTAGGCCTCCTCAACCAACCAGTAGAAGGAGGGAGTTGGGTTGCTAAATCATGACCCAAAGAAGACCATTGCCATAGCTCAAACTACTATTGGATATGTTGCTACTCGTATTGCTACTAATTTTTTAGGATCTACTATATCTGCCTTTGCTTTGGTAGAGCACAATTCAAACAAAAAAAATAAGAGGATAAGATGGAAAAGTGCCCATCATGGCTATGGAAAATGAGAGTGGTTGGCCATAGTGATTAGGTGGTATAGCAAAGTTGGTCCAACAACATGTGTTAATACCCTATGTTAGAGAATTAAGTGCACCTAATGAAAAATAACACCCTCACCATTGGTATTTAATCCCATCACTATCCATCAAACCAATAAGAAAATAAGATTACATATTTATAAAATTAATAAAAAAACATTTAATTTTTAGGAAAACAATTCATAAAATATTGGAGAAACATGGAGAAACATGCAAACACTATACAAAGTGAAATTATTTAACTTTGTACCAAAATTTCCTAATAAAGTAGAGACTAATAAAAAAAACTAATTTATAAATTATATATTATATTGAACATTTCTTACTTGCTAGCCATATTTCAAAATATGTACAAGCTACATACCAATACACACTATATATGTACTATAAAGTAATTAGATATCGTTTAATATGGCACACTACAATCACATTTAAGTAATATTTATAATAATATTAAAAAATGAAATATGCCATGCAATTTTAATAATAATTTAAGAATTAATATAATATTTACAATAAGGATGAAAAAATTTAAATATTTTATAAAAGCTTTTAAAATTTAGATTAAAGTTTAAACCATTAATTTAGTCCATTAAAATGAAAGTTTATTTGTATTAAAAAAATCATAATAAGTTTTTTTTTTTTTCTTTATTTTTTCATGTGAGAAAGAGTCATACAAGGTTACCCAAAATAAAGCAATCTCCATGCACATACATTCTAAAAAAGAAAAAAAGAAAAAAAATAAAAGAAAAACAAATTTGATTAAGAAAAACAAATATTAGAATTATTTAGATGATTAGTTGATAATTAAATTATAATAAATTTCAGTATTAAAAAATAAATAAAATGCTTATAATTATAATAAATTTTATTATTAAAAATAAAATGTTTATAATTATAATAAATCTTATTATCTTTAAAAAAAAATTAAAGTAAAAAAAAATATTATCTTTAAAAAATAAGTAACACTTATTTTTATAATTATTGTAAGTAAATAACACTTATAATTGTAATTATTGTGAAAATGATATAACTAAAGAAAAGCTATAATAAATTAGGAAAACAAAACAAATACATTATGGTAACTAGATAGAACTACATAAAGATACTAAAAGAAAAACTATCATATCAAGGGGTGAATTTGGCAAAAGAAAAATTAATAAAATGACTTTTGTATATTTTAGTTACAAGAAAGGCCAGAGGAAATATAAGGTTTTCAATCCATGCTTAATATTTTAGTTACATAAGAAATAGAAAGTTAGAAAGTTTTCAATCATTGCCTTGAGTTTTGTATGTAAGAGCTATTAGCAATCTTGAAGACACAGACTTCTGCAAGATTGTTTCATAACATACTAGATGTTTCAATTACTTATAACAACCTCTCCTACACCCATTTTAACCATATTAATTATTAGTAAAAGGTGAAGGTGTGATCTTTTTATATGGACCGGAAGAATGAGCATCAGGGCTGGTGAAGCTGTTTGTATGCCATCTTGTGAAGCCAATTGTATGCCATCTTAGAGCAGATGAGGAACAATTTGATAAGGGTGGTGGGTATTCAATTATACTAGAGGTTCCTGCTGGACATGAGAGATCATGGTTTACCAAAGGTATAAGTGAAAGGTAGGCAGAGTATTTGTATGCCATCTTAGGGCAGTTGAGGAACAGTTTGATAAGGGTGGTGGGTATTCAATTATACTGGAGTAGGGTTTAGTATTTACCAAAGGTATAAGTGAAAGGTAGGTAAAGTATTTGTATGCCATCTTAGGGCAGCTGAGGAACAATTTGATAAGGGTGGTGGGTATTCAATTATACTGGAGCAGGGTTTACCAAAGGTATAATGAAAGGTAGGCAGAGTATTTGTGTGCCATCTTTGGGCAGCTGAGGAACAATTTGATAAGGGTGCTGGGTATTCAATTATACTGGAGGTGCCTACTGGACATGAGAGATCATGGTTTACCAAAGGTATAATTGAAAGGTAGGCAGAGTTTTTTTATCAAGAGTGGAGAAAAGATTAATTGATGTTGATTCCTAGTTTTGCAATTTTCATGAAGATTATGAAGATTTTTTAGTTAGTAGATTAGATCTTTACCATCTGAGTCTTGAGTGCATTTTTGAGGTTTTGTGATCCATTTTTAGTACATTTTGGAGTGGAGAAAAGATCAATTGTTGTCAATTTACATTTTTGCATTTTTGCAATTTTCATGAAGATTTTTAAATTAGTAGATTGGATCTTTACCCATATGAGTCTTGAGTCCATTTCTGAGGTTTTGTGATCCATTTCCAGTCCATTTTGTAGTGGAGAAAAGATTAATTGTTGTCAATTTACATTTTTGTGAAGATTTTATACTTGGTAGGTAGGATCTACCCGTATGAATAATGAGTCCAATGCAGATTTTTTCTGATCTATATTTTTTTTTAGAAGAATTGATATCACTTCAGAATTTTACAATTTCGCTGAAGGTCTTATTGTTAGTGATTTGGGATCTTCCCATATGTGCATTGGGTTYGATCAATGCCCAATGCAGCGAGGTTCTGGTGGTGAACACATAACTATTGCTCCGAGCCTTTTCAATACATTACCAGACTTCTTTCATGTCATGTCATTAAGCCATTTAACCTTTTGGTTTTGCAGCCTACTAATAAGCTCCCAGTTATTGGGTTTGATTCTATGCAATTCAGTTTAGTAATTACAATCCTACTTCTTCACACGATTTTTGTTGGTTTCTCTGAAGATGGAAGCAAAAAATCCACTTCGGTTCAAGAGTGAGATTTCCAATAGCAACTCAGATATTGTGAACTATCTCTGCCCTGCGATTTTGCATTTTTTTTTGTCTTGGTTTAGTTTCTGGTGTTCTTTCTGTATTTGCAGCGGACTGATATTTTTTACTAAATTGTTCTTTCTGTATTTGCAGCGGACTGATATTTTTTACTAAATTTCTGAAATGTAATTTTAGTTCCCGGTTACAAGATTTTGCAAATAAACGTAATATACACATTACTTCACAATAAATATTATCACAAATTTGATCTACTATCTACAGGTACAGGGGATACTGGAAATAAGATCGAAGGCTCTTGTCAGAAAGGCATGAAACCTATTGTAAATAAGATCGAAGGCTCTTGTCAGAAAGGCTCTTGTCAGAAGGGCATGAAACGATAGACCTTGTGTTCTTCAAAATTACGATCAAAACAATACTCTTTTCATTATAATCTTCAACCTACCTTTTCATTACACAACTATTTTCAATGGGAATCTACTCCAACGAGAGAGCCGATCTCAAGTCAATGGTGGTCCGACATGAGAGACAACATTCCTGATTTGTTGGATGACTGCAGTAAGAACGCTAGGAAGAACGTTGCCTGCGATATTCTTTGCTATATCGATGGAAATCTCAGCGGCCATTGTAATCCCCTCCAGCTTCAAATCCAGTGTCTCAGCTCTCGGCATTTACATGGAGAGTGAGGAAATGTCTTGATTTTGAGGAGCACTTCCCGTAGAGTCAGTTTGAGCTCCTCGGGAGACCCCAGGGGGCCTGTAAAGAAGGGCTGGCACATACCGTCCCACATCTTGGCCACATACCGTCGAATGGACTCTGCTCTGTTGGGGTAAACTGCTTCCACTTCTGCATTCTGCGGGTTTTCTGTTTTATGCAGCCTGGTCCGTGGCCTATCTCAAGACCCTACACTGGTAGCCTTGCCCATGGCCCTTCTGTTATTACAATACCTACCCGACTATCTGGCATCCTGGTCTGTGGCCGCAGCAGCGGGTTTTCTGTTTTGGCATTCGGTCGTCCGTCGATCAATCAATCCCCATGCCACGCTAATAATCGATCTGTGCCACCGTGGAGCTTGTCAAACTGTCGTGGAAATCTTGGATTTGTCCACGTGGCTCTTGTTAGACTGTAGGATCTGTGCATAATTGTAGCTGTTGGATTTGTGCCACGTGGAGATAGAAGGTGTAGAATTAGTACTATTTTGGTGGTACAGTCAACCAACTGGGTTGTTCGACTGTCGACACGTGCAACTATCCAGATCACAGATTTGAGCCCTCAAGGACCGTTCGATCTGGGCTTTATATTATACCACGTGGCTCCTTTATGACCGTTGGATCTCGCCGTTGCATTTGTGCCACGTGGACCATTTGCGATTGTCGAATCTAGTTGTTATAATTGTGCCATGTGGCTTCGTTCCAACCGTTCGATCTAACATCCTTTCTTTGCCACGTGTCTCTTTTCCAACCGTCCAATCGATGACACGTGGCTCTTTTCTACCGTGCGATCCGGTCGTCTGATGGCCGCCACATGGCTCCTTTTCGGTCGTGAGATCTGGCCATACGATCTCTGCCACGTGGCTCTTTTCTGACCATGCGATCTGGCCGTTCGATCGCTGCCACATGGTTATTTCGAGCCGTGCGATTTGGCCTTTCGATCACTGCCACGTGGCCCCTTTCCGACCGTGCGATTTGGCCTTTCGATCACTATCACATGGCCCTTTTCCGACCATGYGATTTGGCCATCCGATCGCCGCCAGGTGTCTCTTTTCCAACCGTTTGATTTTTACCATGTGGCTCTTATCCGACCTTGTGATTTAGCCATCCGTTCTCTGCCACGTGGCTATTTTTCAACCGTGCGATCTGGCCRTCTGATCTCTACCACGTGACTCTTTAAGGCACGTCGGATCGACACCACGTGGACCGTTTTGGACCGTGCGATCTGGCTGTCCGATCCCTGCCACGTGTCTCTTTTGTGCGCGTCAGATCTAGCCATTCGATCTCCGCCACGTGGCTACTTGCGGACCATGAGATATGGCCGGTCGATTTTCGCCACATGGCTCCTTGCAGAGTGTGCAATCTTGCCGTCCACTGCCACGTGACTCCTTTCTGCACGTCGGATTTGACCATTCGATTGATGCCATGTGGCTACTTTCCGACTGTTTGATCTGAACCAGATCGATGACATAGAGAGAGATCTCGTTGACCGTACAACGAAAATTGTACGGATATACACGTTCTAGCTCCACATGGCAAAGATCCGGACGATCTTCTGTGTTTGCATGGCGGACAATCTTCTTTGCCGACAATAACCAATGGTGCGAACAGTCTTGTTTGCCAGAGAGTCTATTTGTGGACTCGATATAGATCTACACGACACAAAGAATACAGACTTAGCCAAATATAGATTTCGACCACACGACACAAACATTTTTTACCAAAATACAGAGTAGTGTGTCCCCTAGTGATACTAGACGTTTCAATTACTTATGACAACCTCTCCTACACCCATTTTAACCATATTAATTACTAGCATACTCCCTAAAGAGGCGAATGGGAATGCCGAAGTAATTTGAGCAAAGTTTTCATATTAAGCTTGTTAATTAGAATAATAGAGATCTTGAAATTATAATAATCTTATTTGAAGTTGATTCATTATTATTTAGACTTAGGATCAATTAATAATATGATTTATGAATAGATTAAAAATAATTAATTCATAAATCACTTTTTTATAAATTTGGTTAATAATTTATTTATAAATATTGATATCTTATTTCTAAAAAATTATATTGGTTCATTGTTAATAATATTATAATTTATTAAGGAAAACTTTAATAATTTTATATTGTTATCATGATATTATAATTTTGTATTTAATAATTTTATTTTCATTTTATAATTTATGTGCTATTTATATAATTTTGTGTTTATTAATTTTATTTTCATTTTATAATTTATGTGCTATTTATAATTTTGTATTTAATTATTTTATTTTTTAAATATAAACTTTTTAAAATTTATTAATAAGAAAAACAATTTTTAAAAAATCATTTTCGATATTTTGATATTTTTTCATTTTATTCAATTTAATTTTTTATCTTTTCAATTATTTTTTTCTTAAACATTTACATATTTATATTTAATAGATGTAAAAATTAAAATTAAAATGTAATATTCTAACTTTTCTTCAAAATCATTAGTAAATAAATTAAATTTTAATATAAAAAAATTTGAAATGTAGTAATATTGAAAGATCTTAATGAAAGTTTTGTCCAGTTTTAAAAACGTTATCATTGATATGTATAGAATGAGTTCACATGGCTCCAACCCAAAATCGAATTACGTTTGACTTACGTTCAGGGTATGTAGACGGGAATCCTTAACCCATTAGACCAATAGAACGCACAATCGACTTAAAGGTTAGCAATAAACCTTGGAAATGGTCTAAAATCATGATGGCAAACATCCCAGTTTGTACAGAGTATATGAAAGCAAGTTCTGTATAATCTCTTCCACCCTGTCCATCAGGGTTTCAGAGAGTCTGTACAGGCTAATAATAACAATGGCCTTTCTCGGTTTCATTGAAAAAGACATAAGTTGGTTAATACATACGGTTCAGATAATGCATTGCCAGCATGAAGAAGATATTAAACGTAATAGCGAACCCCGTGAGAGCTGCAACATCAATCCAATACCAGTAGCTATCGGTAAAAATTCCACGAGACTTTAACAATTTCAATCCAATAAGATCGTTTGGCTGCATCACAACAAAACACAAATTAAATGAACTCGTTTATCGGGACACAAAGATTTGGTTTTGGTAAAGATGTTGCATTAAATAGTATCAGACCTTCTGCCACCTTGTTGCCAGGAACTCGTTCACTGCAACAGCGTTTTGAGAACATGAAGGAAAGACCAAAACACATTATGGAAGGTACAAAGAGATGATGCATCAAAAGCCTAGTGCTTCGAAGACACTATTTCTCTTGGGAGGATCATTTAGGAAAGATATATAAGAGGATATGGAAAAAATAATAATCAAAATTCCATAATTCTTCATTGGCTTTATAGATGAGACAACCAATGAGAGATCAATGGAGGAGATTACTAAAGATGAGTTATAAGTGGTACTTAATAGTTTTAAAAGAGACAAAAGTCCAAACTTGATGGTTGGGCAATAGAGTTTTTTATGGACTTTTATGAGTTATTAAAAGATGATTTATTAAAGTTATTGATCAATCAAGGAGTATTGGAAGACATCCTAGGTATATTCAATTCTACTTTCATTGCATTAACTCTAAAAAATGACAAACCCAACATTTTGGACGACTTCAAGCCTATTAATTTTTATACCAAGGCAAGTGGTGTTCCTTAGGCTTGGTCTCTTTGCCTAGGGAAATGTGACCACTTTAAATGTGAACCCCTTTTATTTCATAAAGTGAAAAGTGACTTAGGAAATTAAAGCTAAGTGGGTCTTTTATTTAAGTCGGGTGAATAAAATATTAAAAAGTGATTTTCATATGCACTTTATTTCCACCGTTGATCTAAATCATTGTGAACCATTGGATCATGTGGACACCCAAAAGTCACTTTGGGAATTTGGAAGGTCAAGAAGGGAAAGATACCATTAAATGCCTCTCATGAGTCCATTGAGAGAACACACACAAGCATATTCGTTGAAGAAAGAGAGTTGATTAAAGAAGAGCAAGAAGATCATTTTCAAAAAAAGAGTTTCACGAATTTCCATGCAAAGGTGGGCACAGAAATTGAGGCAAATACCAACAATTAATGACAGTCATAATCAGTCCGTACGGTATGAATTTAAGCACAGAAATCAAGTTTGATTCTGCATAGAAATCAAGGCAAACCTATAGCATTAATTGAATCCTCACGGTCGTACAGATCTGTACAGCCTGCACAAAAATCGAGGTCTGTAAAGTTGTTGATGTGATTGTTGTCCGTACAACGTACATAATTTCTAATGTCTGTTGGGATCAGTTTTTGAGGTGGCTATTGGCACATTTTCTAAGGAAGATTTGTCTTGGGAAAAGAGAGATAAGTGGTCTCTGCTGTGTATTTAATTTTCTGTTGCAAATGTAATTTCCAGATGATTGATATTTAATAAAAGAAGCTGCCCTCTCAGAAAAACAGGTTTCCGCCAGCTTGGGGGTTTTCGTGGGTCATTTTTGGACCAAAATTTCATGTGTACTTTGTTCAATTAGTGTTGAGTTATTTATGCATTCAATTTCTAGTCAAATAAGTTGTCTCTTGCGTTTCAAATTCAACAATTTCATTTCCAGAATTTAATAAATGTTATAAGATGAATTGTATATCATGGGATGGGCATTAAACTATGGGAGTGATAAGGAGTGATTGAAACCTGATTGGGGACATCAAAATTCTTCAAAGCCAAACATTTTGGACAACTTCAAGCCAATTTTGGATGGGCAATAGAGTTCTTTATGGGCTTTTATGAGTTATTAAAAGATGATTTGTTACAGTTATTGATCAATCAAGGAGTATTGGAAGACACCCTAGGTATCTTCAATTCTACTTTCATTGCATTAACTCCAAAAAATGACAAAACCGACATTTTGGATGACTTCAAGCCAAACATTTTGGACGACTTCAATCCAAACATTTTGGACAACTTCAAGTCAATTTTGGACGACTGCAATTGTATTTACAAGATAATTGCTAAGACAATAGCCTTGAGAGTAAAGAAAATGCTCTGAGACAATTTCAAAAGTGTAGATTGAGCTCCTCCATAGTAAATAAATACATGATGTAGTAGGAGTGGCAGAAGAAAGGATGCATACTATTAAAACAAAGAAGTTGCCAACTATGGTTCTAAAGTTGGATCTTTCTAAAGCATATGATCAAACAAACTAATTGTATCTTGGGATGATGCTACTACACATCAATTTCCGTGTACATTTAGTGAACTAGATAATTATTTGTTTGACATTAGTATCATTTGCATTCTCAATCAATAGATAGGCATCCACTTCCTGTAGACCATCAAAAGGGCTCAAACAAGGCTACCCTTTATCACCTCTATTATTTCCAATAGTAGCTAAAGGACTCAACGGTGCTTTACTAGAGGCAAGAAGAATGAGATCTACAAAGTGTATGAGGTTAGTGAGATCTCTTACATTGACTCATTTACTTATTATGGATGATGTTATTTTACTCTATAATGGTTCAAAAGAAAGATGATTCTAAATTAAGGGAGACATTAAAGCTATATTGTACAGGTATAGGTATGATGGTAAGTATGCAAAAATCTTCAATTGATTTCAATGATGTGGTAGAGGAACATTCAAGTAGGTTTCAAATACTTGTGGTTTTATATCAAGACAAATAATTATGGGGTTGATGATTGAATATGGCTCATAGCCAAAATTGAAAGAAGAATTAAATCAGTCTATTGGCACTCATTGGTTTTTATTCCAAAGGGGATTCTAAAAAAATCAAGAAAATGTTTTAGATTTTTGTGGTAGGCATATCTCTAGTGAAATGGAAACCCATAGCTAAGCCTAAGATCTGGAAGGTTGGGGCCTCAAGAATATTCATCATTTTTGGAAGGTACTAGCTACTAAGACCTTTGGAGACTCATAACAAGTGATGGGCTAGGTCATCACCCATAGATACATTTACACTAATATTGTAGCAAGATGGATCAGAAGACCCTCAAAAAGCGTTCAAAATGTGTAAATAATATGGCCATGGGCTTAGCCTTCCCACTAGTGGAGAATTGCAAAGTGAGGAAATTTGGAAACGGAGAAAAATTTAAGGTGGGAATAGATCCATGGGTGTCGAGTGGACATCTATATAAACTTTCTGACAATCTAATCGCAACTCCCCAAAGAAAAAGCATTTCTAACATAGGTCAAGCAACTCTCCAAATT
>JASDQU010501975.1:158681-171153 GCA_032191745.1 Picea mariana
CTACTAATGACCATGAAAGTAGGTCAAAGGGATTGTTGAGTACAATGATGTTGTTACAAAGTAGGAGTACCAAAAGGTCTCCTATAATAGGAAAAATACAAAAGGTAAAGTAAGGTAGATCAAAGAGTGAGATCTAAGTTGAGGTATGAACAACCCTCAACCCCAAGCCCATAAACCTACTCCGAAGTGGAGATGTATAGGAGAAGAAGATTCAGGAACAAGAAGAACCAAAAGTAATGAGATAGATCTAGCATGGGATAAACCCATCTCTCCTACCATCCGAGGTTGGTTGAATGAAGGAAGTTGAGTATGGTATGATTTCTAGAGGGAGAATTGGCGGGATGCCTATATCATCTCTTCTGTTTCTATCTGGAAGAGGTAGTTTGTTGTTGAGGCCCAAGGGATCTCATCCTTCTCTCGGGGAGGAAACTGATTTGGTTATGTTGTTGAAATCTTGTGGGATGAGGGAAGGTCCCATGGGTCCGCACTAACCTAGAGTTCGAAGCTGTGTTGATATCAATCCGTCTTCTAGTGCCCTTTCTTGAGGGTAGCATCACGAGGAAGGAAGTGATCGATTGGGTAGAGTTTGGTGTAGTAGGAGGTTGAAGAATGTGGGCTGAGAGCCTGAGATCCTCTTACATGTAATGGCTAAGCACCTTTGGTCAGAATATATGAAGAAGCAAGTGAGGTTATGAATCCCCCCTAAATAAGCAATGAAACCTCCCCCTAATCTTGTAATAGATGGGGCAACGAAAGATGAAGTGATCCTTATTCTCGACCTCATATAGATCGCATAGTCGTCAGATCATGTCTGATCGATAAATCTGGTGGTCTATCTCTATTCAAAGTCTATGAGAATCCACTTTGAACTAGCTAAGGGAAATGTGAAGAGCATGCACCCAATGGTGGAGGGTATAATATGGTCGAACAATGAACCCATCTCTAAGTTCAAAGAAGTGTTAAACATAGAAGGCCATCTTTGGGTGTAACCCTCCTTGAGATTTAACCCAAGTGATTTGGATAAGTTTCCTGTAAATGTGATCTAGGAAGAAATCAATGGCCACCCACCTATTCCAATGGCTCAAAATTGGGGTTTCCACCTTGGAAGTTTTTATACAGCTTTTTGGGTCCTAAACTTTCGAGGCCATTTTGAGGCCCTAAACAACGTTTTTTGGGACACCACAATCACACTATAGGATTTAAGTAGAGTGTGACAACTAAATGTGTAGTCATCAAATAGACCTTTCAAATGAGCTATCATGTGCCCTAAATGAAGATCTTATGCAAAAGTTACACCCTTGGGAAGTTGACATACTAACTACCCCCATCCGGGCCCACAAACCTTTTGGTGTTTCATCTCCAAGGTTAGGGTTTTGGATTTTCTTTATGTTAAAAAGGCCTCTAGAGCCTCATTGTAAACATCATCATCTTATTGTGAATGATCTTAACCATCACATCTCTTCTCAAAGATAAGCTGTCACCATTCTAGCAAGTCATTCACTCTGTAATTTTATAGTTTCTGTACATTCTCTCATTAATAAAAATTGTGCATTATTGTATCTCTGTGTTTATTGCAATATCTTTGTATATTTCTTTGTTATATCTCTACCTTCATTTTGTTATCTAAATAATCTAGATCAGTGGTATCAGAGCAGGCTACTCCTTGTCGTTTCTTAGTGCATGTCCCCAACGAGATCAAGGTATAGAGAATTGGGTTTCGAGCTAGTTTCTCTTGAGGACAACTTCTCTCGCTAGCCCAAGTGGCCTCCCATGGTGGAAGAAAAGAGAGATGCAAGAGTAGAAGATCCCATCAAGTTGTTGCTCGTGGAATCCCTTGCGCAACAAATGAACAACACTTTGGTGAATTTTGAACAAATCCTTCAACAATTGCTTACAATAACATACGTGTCTTCGTCAAGCAGTCGCTTTGGAGACGCGACCCCATTCAAGGTACACGTTAATTTTGATATTTTTGTATTTTAAGGTTAGATCGATGTAGATGCTTTGGAAAAATGGTTAACTTTGCTAGACAGTTATTTCTGTTCACAATTTTTCCAACAGAGAAAAGATCACTTTTGTGCTCCTTAAGGCTCTCCCCCATGTTAAACATTGGTGGGAAACTTACTGGGAGCGAAGTTCCACAGAGGAGTTTGGAATATTTGGGGCCGATCCCACTTGGGATTTTTTTATGGATGCGGTCAAGGAACAATATTACCCTGTTGGAAACTATGATGACTAGTACATGAGATGGACCACGCTGCATCAAAAGAGGGAACAAATAGTGTCGGAGTTCACAAATACCTTCCATACCTTGCACACCAAGCTCAATATAAAAGACTCTGAGTGACATCTGGTTCTGAAATACCATGGGGCTCTACACAGATACATCCAAACCGAAATGGAGTTTCTGGACAACTCATCATTGGGAGCCGCTTATAGATATGTTGTCAAAATCGAGTTAAATTTAAGCAGTAGAACAAGCGGGAATTTGGGTCTGCAAATCTGCAACAACCAAAGTATGGTAAAGGAAACTCTAACTCACAGAACAATCAACCTCAAGACAACTAGTCCGAGACACATGAAAATAAGGGTAACATGAAGACGAAGGACACTAGTAAGTGGCGCGACTTCCACAAAATCCCTTGGTACAACACTGATAAATCTCACTTGAAACCGTCAAAGGTGGTCGAGCTCAAAGAAACATAACTGAGCCCTGAATTGGACTCTGAGTCAGACAACAATAAAAGGAGACAGATAATTAATGCAAAACACACTGTTATTGTCACGACCGCAACAATCCAACCAGAAGAACAAGAGGATCTTAAGGAGGGGGAGCGCCTTTTCCATTCACATATGTGGGTGAAGGGGATCTCGCTGCATTTTATTGTTGATAGAGGAATCCATAAGAACCTTATCTTAGCAGAGGTCGTCAAGTAGTTGGATTTGTCGACAACACCACACCCGCAACCATACAACATCAGATGGCTCTACCAGGAATGAGATCTTTGTGTCATCCAACAGTGTTGCCTGTCATATGACATCAAGCCCTTAAAGGATGAGGTACTATGTGATGTTGCCCCACTGGAAGTCTGTGATGTTCTGTTGGGCCAACCATATATGTGGAGGTGTCATGATGTTTACGAGTCCCAACCCCGTAGCCTCATTGTTACTCTGGTGGGTGCTAAGGCTAAATTTGACACCCTAGGCTTTAGGTAAGTTGTAAATTGAGGGAATCAAACTAGGATTAATTTAGGGGTGGATCCTATGGTCACAATTGATGTCACCCCTCTCATTTTGGGCTGGTGTGTGGCAACCACATGGAGGCTACCTTAGGGCGTGTTGCTTGATGGATGAGATTTGACCTGCAAAACACAAATCAAACAAGCACAAGATGGTTTTGGGACGAGGGTTAGATAACCTCACCCAAAACTTGCATAAACATTGATTTTAAATGAATTTTGGTGGAAAACCTTAAGCAAAGTGAACCATTAGAATTCAAAAAGATAGTAAATCAAGATGGAAGAGCACTTCAAAGGTGTCAAATCGACCCTAGTGAAGGATGAGATTCAAACACCTGTCATTAGTTAGAAATCCAATGCAACAACAAGAATCTAGGCCAAAATCAACACATAAGACTCTTTATTTATGTCAAATCAAAGGAATAGCTCCATCACAGAGAAAAGCCAAGAACTGTTACAATGATCTCCAAGAAACTAAGAATCTGAAGCTAGAATGAGAGATAGAATAAAATGAGAGAGTAGTAATGATCCTGCAATATAATGATCAACCTGTTAATTGTGGAAGAATGTTGCATATATAACTAAATGCATGAAGAATTTGCCTCGATGTTTCCAAACTGGGCAAAAAGCTAGCCAATATTCCTCACCCAAGTGTCAATCTGTCCACATGCCATGTGTCACTGCATGAATGCCTACTAAAATTGGTTGAGCGAACCTTTCCCAAGCCATCTAGTCAAATCTAGGGGTTATCTTGAGAAGAATGGAGGCTGAATGGGTCAAAACTGGTTATGTATGAGGAAGTTATGGTCGAAAAGGTAGGATGGACGAATCTCATGGAGAGAAATAGGTTGCCTAGGTTAAGGGAATGAGGGAAAGTTAGGTCACATGAGTGAAAGAGGGAAAGGAAAAAAGAAAAAGGAAAAATTGGAAAGCTAAAGCAGGAAAAGGGGAAAGCTAGGAAAGGGAAAAGGATAAAAGCTAAAAGCTAAAAGCAGAAAGCAAACAACTCACCCAATTTGGCTTTTGACTTGCTTTTAGAACGCTTTATGACTTTGGGAAACTTCTTTGCTTTGTCCAATTTTTATTTAGCAAGTGTTGGGTGACTTAGTGGGCCCAATTTTAAGAGGAAAAAGACCCAGATTTAAGTGTGTGAGCCCCACATGGGTTGACACGTCACCCTGTGACATCATCACCTGTGCCACCTCATCACCAAAAAGCAAAGTTGTCCAATAATTGATGTGAGGGCTCAACAAGATCCTCATGGGAAATAAGTTTCATAATGCTACAAATCTCTTATACTCAAACCTAGAACTGAAACCTCATCATGTAATAACTTGGAAATCACTGCAACAAGCTCTAAGCTCAACTCATGTAAGAAACCATCCTCTAACTGACCAGAACAAGAATCAATGTGCCTAGAAAACCTTTGAATGATGGTCGTGTGCTATCATGAATAACCTCTGAGTGCCAGCCTGAAAGGATAGACTGGCCCTTTGACCATCCAAATCTCAAGGGTGAGATTTTGGGTTCAACAAATGGCAACTCAAGGGGTGGGACCCCCTGCAGGTCTCGAGAACCTAGAACTCATGTCTGCAACTAAAACATGTCGATGATTATAGTTGCATGAGACATCCTCCATGACACAGACTAATTGAGTTGACCTGAGAGAGAACCCATGAGTTGGGTGTGCCCATGAGATGGGTATGTGGTTCCTATATGAGACAAAACTGGAACGTTGTGCCGACCTCCTCTGTGCAGAGATTTGAGATGATACTCCAAATGATTCTCTTGTGTAACGCAATGAGAAAGAAGATCTGTTGAGTTGGACGTGCCTGTGGCTGAGCACAGGTGAACGTGTGGAAAATCCCACGAGTTGGGTGCATCGTTCTGAGACAAAGATGAAACGATGTATTAGCCTCCTATGAGTAGAGAATTGAGATGATGTACTCCAGATGATTCTCTTGTGTAATGCAGTGAGAAAGAATATTTGTTGAGTCAGACGTGCTTGTGGTTGAGCACATGTGAACATGATCTTAGTTAGTGGTTGAGCACTAGTGAGTGTAGTTCTTCTGTGAGACGTAGTGAGATAGAGATGTGGACATCCCTGTGGCTGAGCACAGATGGATGTGCCCCTAGTGGATGAGCACTAGTGGGTGTATGATATCCCTTTCTATATTGTTCAAGAGTCAGACTTACCTGTAACCCTATTTGTGATGTAAAGGGTACAGGTCGACCCCACCATAAACTGAAAGATAAGTAATGTAAAAGATAATTATTATGGTAATTATTAATTATATTATGAGTTACTGAGGTCTTCCCTGTTGTGCCAATAGACACTACTGTTGAAAGGTTCAGTCTAATACTAGTAAAGGTAAATTCCCCATTGAGGAATCATATCACAAGTGTGAGTTTGGAAATTTCAGCAAACACTTGTTCTTGGGAAAAATGCGCACCTCTCTTGGGTGCTAGGTTTCTAGGGTTTGTGAGCACCCTTTTGTGTGCTAGGTGTTTATGGTGGTGTAGGTATTTCTCTTGAAGAATATAACAAAGGATTAGCTGGGTTTTCTTCCCTTGTTGTGAAGGGTTTCCCAGGATACTTCTTGTGTACTTGTGCATGGTGTTTCTTCTTATGATCTTGGTTGCTGCAAATTGTTTATGGTTTAAGTAAAATGTTAAAATGGAATGAAATTCATGCTAAAGCCTTTCTTATTGAAAATTCAACATGGTATCAGAGCATAGGTCTTGAAGAACCCATTGCACAAGCATCTACCAGTCTCCTCTCATTTCTACAGAACTGTACGACCCTCCTAGGGTTTCCAAAAAATCTGTACGACCCTCCTTTTTTTTGTGTTCTAGCCCTTAATACTTGGACGTTTTTGACATAGGAGAGTACGACCTCCTCCAATGCACCTCCAAACACTCTTAGAGTGAAAATCCGAGCATTTTGAAATTTTTTCCCTAGGGTTTCTAAGGTTTGGCAATTTTCTGCAGAATTTTGGCTTTAAAGTTTTTGCAGCTCATTGAAGGAGCCTTTTCAACTCACCTGTATTCCTGTGACATTCTTAAGGCTTATTGTTGGCATCCGTAAGTCCAAAAAAACCTAAATGTGCTAGCCTAGTCTATCCATTCGGTTTTCTAAATCCAGTTGGCGAGAGTTTGTGAAGAAATCCGAAAATATGAATAACAAGACCTTAGTTGAAGTAGGCTTGATGGATCAAGCAACTTCATTTCCTGGAAGTCGAGGCTTTAGGTCACCCTTGAAGAAAATGATATTTTGAGTGTGATACAAAATAGTTTACCAGAAACAACTACCGATGAAGAGAAGGAAATAAGAAGGGAAGAAGATGTCAAGGCAAGGAAAATAATCATCTACTCAGTAAGAGATCATCTCCTACCTCCTATTGCCAACCTGAAGACAACTTATGAAATATACGAAGTGTTGAAAGATATATTTGAAGGTTACAACACCCTCAGAGCCCTTACCTTAAAGGGCCAGCTTAAAAGTACCAAAATGACAAAAGGTGATACAATTTCTACCTTCTTTATGTAGATATCAGAGATCAAAGAACAACTAGGTGCCATTGGAGAAATCAGGTTTGACATAGAACTTGTCTTATCCACTCTCAACAATCTTCCAAAACAYTGGGAACCTTTTCTTCAAAGCATCAGTGGAAGAGAAAAGTTACCAACTTTTGATCRTYTGTGGACAKAYTGTACTYAAGAAGAACTTAGAYTTAGAAATAGAGGAGTGGAAGACTCCCCTRATGAAAACCATGCTCTTGCACTTCATACAAAGAAAGGAGGAAGATTCAAATGAAACTTTAGATAAACATTCAGGGATGAGAAGTCTCCATCAACCTCAATTCATAATCAGAGAAGAGATGTTTCAGAGATTCAGTGCTTCAGATGTGACAAATATGGACACTATGTAAGAAATTGTCCAACCAGGAAGAAAGGAAGACAATATGCTTCCACCACTGACATTGATCCAGACCCACCTCAAAAGGATGAAGATAAGATAGATGAGAAGTATTTTCTCTAAAAATGAATACAAAATTGAGCATGACTGCAGACCTAGGTAAATTGTTTAATCATTAAATTTATAGTTGATTGCATTCTTAATAAGTGGAAGGTATTATCTCTAGTGTGGGAGCCTTCATAAATTGGACCATTATCCCTGGTACGAGAGTCCAAAATTTATTGATTATTATGCTAGTCAAGAAGACAAAATATTTAGCAAGCAAGTAAAAGAAGACATCCATTCTTCAGAATTCAGAGAGAGTTACTTGACTTACAGGGAGTCAAAATAAAATGAGAAGAAGGAAGAAGACAATACCTTCTCCCCCTTCAACAGTTCAGAGGGAGACATACATTATTCCAGTCGATTCAGTTGCTCCAGTTGATATGCCCAGAGATATTGCAGTAGAGCATAAAAGACCCACCTAGGCTCGACAAAACTCTATAGAAGGAAGATAAACATACAAGTCCCTCAAGGGACATCCCGAGAAAGAAAAAGATATTTTTGAGCTACCCTTTAGCCATGAGCCACTTCATTGATTCTGTGGCTCCCTATCATGGAGAAGCGACATGTGAATAGGTATGGCAAGATTCCATGACAGAAGAATACCAATATATCTTAAAGAATGATGTATGAGACATTGTTCTGAGACCAGAAGGGAAGTCTATGGTGACTTCCAAGTGGATCTATAAAATCAAGCATGCAACTGATGGAAGTGTCGAGAAATACAAATCGAGATCTGTGGCTAGAGGATTCCCACAAACATAGGGAGTTGTCTATGATGAGACACTCGATCCAGTAAGCCCAATACACTTTCATCCGTACTACCATCCATGATTTGGAAACTACATTAGATGGATAGACTCTTGATGAGTTTGGGTTTCAACAAAGGTGTTGCTGATCCAAACCTATATTACTACATTGTTGACGAGAGCCTGATTTTGATAACTTATTGAGGAAGCCGTGTTGTTGGATACAAGCAAGCTTTGAATTCTGATTTCGAGATAAAGGATATGGGTATAATGCACTACTTCTTGGAACAAGAAGTGTGATAGAAGACTGGTGAGATTTTCCCCAAGTCAAGGAAAAAATATAGTGGGGATATTAAAGAAGTTTAATATGACTAATTGCAAATCCATGCCTACACCGATGTTGATGGATTTGAATAAAATGAGTGTTGATGATTCAGACAAGATTGTTCCACAACTGATTGGATCACTGACATATCTGGTTAAACCAAGACTTGATATATGCTATGCAGTGAATGTACTTAGCCAATTCATGAGTCATCCGAGACAGACTCACTGGACAACAATGAAACATGTATTGAGATATCTACAAGGCACAGTTGGATATGGCCTGAGATATGCCTCCAATGTAGACTTGAGTTTGCAGGGATATGCAGAATGGACAAAAAATATAGTGGACCAGAAGAGCACATCCAGTTGTTGTTTTACCTTGAAGTTTGCCATGGTTTCTTGGTGCAGGAGGAAACAAAGCTTTGTGGCCTTGAGTACCACAAAATAAGAGTATATAGAATTCAATGTGTGAAGCAGTGTGGCTTCACAAGCTTCTGACATATTTACTTAATCATGAGATGGATTCTATGATTATAACCAGAGCTATGTGAAGCTGTTTGAGAACCTTGTGTTTCATGATAGATCGAAACATGTTGAGATAAAATATCATTTTCAGAGACATGATGTAGAGGAAAGTAGTACATGTGCAGTACCTCCCTATACATGAACATATTGCCAACATATTCACCAAACTGCTTGCCAATATGAAGTTCAAGTACTTCTGTGAGAAATTGGCTTGGTGGAGAATACTTCTCTAGCTAAGAGGGAGTGTTTATGACTACATCCAAGACGAAGTTCGAGTACTTTCGTGCAAGACTTGGCCTGATGGAGAATGCCTCACTAGATGAGAGGGAGTGTTGATGATTACAGCTGTGTGAGACATCCTCCAGGACACAAGTTGATTAAGTCGACCTGAGAGAGAGCCGATGAGTTGGGTGTGCCCATGAGATGGGTATGCGGTTCCTATCTGAGACAGAACTGGAATGTTGTGCTGACCTCCTCTATGCAAAGATTTGAGATGATACTCCAGATGATTCTCCTGTGTAACACAGTGAGAAAGAAGATCTTCTGAGTTGGACGTGCTTGTGGCTGAGCACAAGTGAACGTGTGGAAAATCCCATGAGTTGGGTGCATCGTTCTGAGACAAAGATGAAACAATGTATTATCCTTCTTTGAGGAGAGAGTTGAGATGATGTATTCCAGTTGATTCTCTTGTGTAACGCAGTGAGAATGAAGATCTGCAGATTCGGACATGCTTGCGGTTGAGCACAGGTGAACACGATCCTAGTGGTTGAGCACTAGTGAGTGTGGTTCTCCTGTGGGACACAGTGAGATAGAGATGTGGACATCCATGTGGCTGAGCATAGATGGATGTGCCCATAGTGGCTTAGAACTAATGGGTGTATGAGATCCCTTGCTATATTTTTCAAGAGTCAGACTTACCTGTAACCCTATTTGTGATGTAAAGGGTACAGGTCGACCCTACCATAAAGTGAAAGATAATTAATGTAAAAGATAATTAATATGGTAATTATTAATTATATTATGAGTTACTGAGGTTGTCCCTGTTGTGTCAATAGACACTACTGTTGACAAGTTCAGTCTAATATAAGAAAAGGTAAATTCCCCATTGAGGAATCATATCACAAGTGTGAGTTTGGAAATTTCAGCAAACACTTGTTCTTGGGAAAAGTGCGCACCTCTCTTGGGCGCTAGGTTTCTAGGGTTTGTGAGCACCCTTTTGTGTGCTAGTTTTTTATGGTGGTGGAGGTGTTTCTCGTTAAGAATATAGCAAAGGATTGGTTGGGTTTTCTTCCCTTGTTGAGAAGGCTTTCTTAGGATACTTCTTGTGTACTTGTGCATGGTGTTTCTTCTTGTGATCTTGGTTGCTGCAAATTGTTTATGGTTTAAGTAAAATGCTAAAATGGAATGAACTTCATGCTTAAGACTTGATTATTGAAAAATCAACATGGTATCAGAGCATAGGTCTTGAAGAACCCATTGCACAAGCATCTACCAGTCTCCTCTCATTTCTGCAGAACCGTATGACCCTCCTAGGGTTTCCAAAAAATCTGTACGACCCTCCTTTCTGAGGTGTTCTAGCCCTTATTACTTAGACGTTGGGGCTAATTTTGACATAGGAGAGTGCGACCTCCTCCAGTGCACCTCCAGAGACTCTCAAAGTGAAAATCCAAGCATTTTGAAAATTTGGCCTTAGGGTTTCTAGGGTTTCGCAATTTTCTGTAGAATTTTGGCTTTAAAGTTTATGCAACTCATTGAAGGAGCCTTTTCAGATTGGGAGATGAAGTACACTAACTCAACCAGATCACTAGTAGTACGATTAAACTGAGGGTTTGACGACACTTATTTAAAGATATTTAAGTCATGTTAAGGCTAAATTTGACACCTTAGGCTTTAGGTCGGTTGTAGACTTGAGGGAATCAAACTAGGCTTAATTTAGGGGTGGATCCTAAGGTCACAAATGATATCACCCCTATCGTTTTGGGCTAGTGGATGCCAACCATAGGGAGGCTAACCTAGGGCGTGTTTCTTGATGGATGAAAATTTACCTGCAAAACACCAATCAAAGGAGCCCAATATGGTTTTGGGATGAGGGTTAGATAACCCCACCCCAAACTAGCATAAAAATTAATTTTGAATGAATTTTGGTGGAAAAACCTAAGCAGAGTGAACCATTAGAATGCAAAAAGACAAGAAATCAAGAAGGAAGAGCGCTTCAAAGGTGCCAAATCGATCCCCTATGAAAGATGAGCTTCAAACACATGCAATTAATTAGAAATCAAATATAACAACAAGAATCTAGGCCAAAATCAACAAACAATACACTATATTCATGTCAAATCAGAGGAATGGCTCCATCACAGAGAAAATCCAAGAACTGTTACAATAATCTCCAAGAAACTGAGAATCTGAAGCTAGAATGAGAGGTAGAATAGAATGAGAGAGTAGTAATGCTCCTGCAATAGAGTGATCAAATTGTAAACTGTGGAAGAATGTTGCATATATAGCTAACTGCATGAAGAATTCACCCCGATGTTTCCAAAATGGGCCAAAAGCTAACTAATATTCCTCACCCATGTGCCAATATGTCCACCTTCCATGTGTCAATGCATGAAAACCTGCCGAAACTAGCTGAGCGCACCTTTCCCAAGCAATCTAGTCAAATTTGGAGGTTATTTGGAGAAGAATGGGGGTTGAATGGGCCAAAATTGGTCAGGTATGAAGAAGTTGTGGCCAAAAAGGCAAAATGGGCGCATCTCATGGAGAGAAATAGGGTGCATGAGTGATAGAATGGAAGGAAAAGGGAGAAAAGGAAAAAAGTGGAAAGCTTGGAAAGGGAAAAAGTAGAAAACTAAAGCAAAAAGCTAAAGCCAAATTAGAAAGGAGACACCTCGCCCAGTTTGACTTTTTGACTTTCTTTAGAATGCTTTATGACTTTGGGAAACTTCTTTACTTGGCCCAGTTTTCATTTAGCAATTGTTGGGTGCCTTAGTGGGCCCAATTTTAGGAGGAAAATGACCCATATTTAAGTGTGTGGGCTCCACATGGGTTGCTACCTCACCCTGCCACGTCATCACTGGTGCCACCTCATCACCCAAAAAGCAAAGTTGTCCAAATACCATCAAGTTTATACTCATTGGAAGAAGAATTGGACAAGGAGTGAGAATATGTTGTCAAATAACTGACGTGGGGGTCAATAAGATCGTCATGGACAAGAAGTGTGCCATAATGCTGTAAATATCTCATACTCAAACCTGGAACTGAAACCTCATCTTGTAATAACTCTGAAATCATTGAAACAAGCTCTGAACTCAACTCATGTAAGAAACCATCCTCTAATCGACTAGAACCAGAATCCATGTGCCTGGAAAACCTCTGAATGATGGTCCTGTGCTATCGAGAATAACCTTTGAATGTCAACTTGAAAGGATAGACTGGCCCTTTGACCATCCAAATCTCAAGGGTGAGATTTTGGTGTCAACAAGTCCCCTATTGTACTACGAGGAAAAAAGTAAAATCATTAGTGTTATGAAGTATAATTAGATCATACTTTAGTGTTATCATTTTCACAACGAGCTTAGAAATTATAGCACCATGTCTAAGTAGCAAACCCA
>JASDQU010501977.1:42388-53597 GCA_032191745.1 Picea mariana
TGTGGAGGATTTCGAGAATTTTATTGATCAGTTTGAGATAGTTCATGAGGATGTTACCATGAGGTTGTTTTCCAAATCCTTGTTAGGAGATGTTGTTGTATGGTTTAAGGGTTTGGGAGCTGACTCCATTGGTTCTTGGTTTGAGCTATACAATGTTTTTTTTAAGTGGTGGGGTGAGAACAAGTCCCTTGATCAATACTAGGATGATTTTAATGCCTTGAGGAGAGGGGAAGAGGAAACCTTGGTTGTCTTCAATAGGAGGTTTTACATTTTTTATCATAGTATGCCTATAGAGATTAGACCCATAGAGACTATTGCCATTGTGTACTATGTCATGGCTCAACATTCAGAGCTTGTCCTTCTTCTGAGAGAAAGGAAATCTACATATTTATCATAGTTATTCATGGATGTTGAGGAAGTAGAGGAGAACCTCCGAGCTTGTGACAGGATTCAAAGTCAGTATCATCTCAACTCTAAACGTAAGGCAATTTTTACCTGATGTCCCTATGAAGAAAATACTGTGGATAATTTTGTCTTCGACGCAGGTATCCATGAGCAGCCCTGTCTTGATGAAAATCACGTGTATGAACAACTAGATGCATCAGTTACTACTATTCTTGAAATGGATATTTTTAACAGTTATATTCTTGATGAAATTATTGTTTTAAAGGTTGATCATAGACATGAAAGGCAACCCATTTTTTTATGGATATTCTAGTGATGATGAACAACAAGCTTATCTTATGTTTGATCACTATGAAGATAGTAAAGATGATGTAAAAGTTGGCCTTGTCACAGAAGACACAACCCGAGACTTTTACCAGGAGCAACCCTTAGTTGAGGCACGTGAAGAGTTTGTTTATACAAAACCAGAAGAAAACCTGATGTTCATAGCGGACCTCTACATCTTTCTCACTAAATCTTCCTCCTATTCACCCTTACTCCAACTTACTGACTGAAGTTGATTCAAGACCTCAATGGCTGGTGCATGTCAGTCCATATTTTCTGAGTTAGAACGTCATTGTCTCGAGTCTTATCCATTTGACCCCCTTAAAACTCATTTACATTTACTATATAACTAATGGGTACTGGGCTTATCCTCATTACAGTCCGAGGGTGATTCCTAGTGCTAACAGTATTGTAGCACCATTCTACAAGAGGTATCCATTAGACCCATTGGCCTATCAGTCCGATGCAAAACAACACAATTAAGTTTATAAATACTTATTGATCACCTTTGTCTAACCATGTGTTTGGGGATGATAGCCCATGCTCATTTTCAAATAGGTGCCTTGTAGTTTAAAAACATCCCAAGAATTTGTTGGTGGATGTCAGATAATGATCCATCACAATTGAAGTAGGCATGCCATGTAGTTTGAGAATATGATCCATGAAGACTTGTGCTATTGTGTAGGCTTAAACATGACATGTTGTAAGGCATACAAGTAGCCATATTTGGAAAGGTGGTTAATAACTACCATGATGACAAATTTAAGTTTCCTACTTTAGGTAACCTAATGATAAAATCCATGGAACTTTCAACTCAAAATATTGTGAGGATTAATAGGGGACCAATGCCCTAAGTGACTTCACCATTTCACTCTTGTTTCTTTGGTATGTGTCACATTCAACCATGAATATATAAATTCCATTCTTCATGCCATCCCAAAATAAAAATTGCTTAACCCATTCACATGTTTTCTAAAATCTAGAGTGACCCACTATGGGAGATGAATACAATTCCTCAAACACCCTTGATTTTAAAGAAGAATTATGCACCAAAAATATACCTCCATTATACCATAATTTTTTTGTTCTACCAAGTGTATCCTATAGCGGATTTTGGAGCTACATATATCCATTGGAAAAGTTGAATGACTTTGAAATCAACTAACTATTCCTGATGTACCTCTATTATCCACTCTAACACTGAAAAGGATAAATCCAATATGGATCCTTCTTTCTTGTACTTTCCAAATAGGGCATCAACCGCTAGTTATACTTGCCCTTATTTAAATCTCCTCATCATCATAGTCTAACATCTTATCATAGAGACTTCACCTTGTTAATCAATATCTTATCATGTTCATTCATAAAGGGCGTTTTAAAATTGTGAAAAAATAAGTCAATATATTGTAGGTATTTGGGGGGTGATGTAAGGTATAGGGTGGTTTATAGGTATTGGGGATTAAAAAAGGGGTATCTAGTAAAAATTAGGGATATCTAATAAAAATAGGGATCTTTTTTAATCAGAAATATGCATTGGGAGGGGGGTTCAACAAAAGGATTTTGAGAGGTATTTATCAATATTTAGTGAGATTAGGGGTATTGTTTAATATCCCATGAATGCACATGCTATGTCATAGGTTTAATGAGTGAAGTCCATGTGCATCTTATTGACTCACTTTTGATGCTTTAGTGAAGACAAACATTGTCCCAAGAAGTAGTTCAAACTATGATGGTTTATTTTAATCTAAAAGGGATGTCCAATCAAGTAAGGGTTCCACTTATTGATTCCATGACACACAACCATCATTTATATTTCATATATATACTTTCCCAAGTTTTAATCACACAATCATTTACTAGTGAACACCAAAGGGTGCCCTTCTTGCATCAAAACCACCCTAATACCTTTTCCAAAGGTGTCATATTTCAAGATGAAGGTCTTAGTGAAGTTTGATATTGCTAATACTTGAGTAGCACATAGCTCTTTTTAAGGCATGAAAGGCATACTCTACTACATTAGTCCAAACAAAGAATTTTTTTTCGGCAAGGATGTTAATGGGGTGACAATTCTACCAAAGCTCTACACAAATTTCTTATAGTATCCAATAAGTCCAAGGAAACCACACAAACTTTTGAGTGTCTTTAGGTGTGGAAAATATTTCATTATATCAATTTTATTAGGTTCGAATTGTGCCCCTTCACTACTCATAATGTAACCTAGATATTCCACTTTAGAAGTGCCAAAAGTGCATTTTGAATGCTTAATGAACATGTTGGGTATGTGTTATATTCTTTGCATGACCAAACCTAGTAATTCCAATGCGTTGGGCATCGTGGGAGGTGGTGCTACCCCCCCTCCCCCCCTATTTAGGGTGTTGCAGGGGGTGGAGCCCAAAAAAAAATGGCAATTGTTTGCATTCGTTTATAGCGGTTTTCAATAGACGGTTTTCGTCGATGGTTTTCTAATTTTGGTTAAGGAATTAGGGTTGTAGACTAATCTAGGTCAATGGATTAGAGGTTTTGGATGCCACGGAATCATATATATATATATATATATATATATAAACAATGAAAGATGGTAATATAAGATTTAGAAGTGTAGCTCTAAACAGGTTGTTGGTTTTCCCGGTTTGGGTTTCGAGGGTAACATATTTATGTAATGTGTGTCACACGTAATTTGTATCTTTTCTATTTTTATTAAGAATCCATTTATTGTAATTAATTGTACAATGTTAAAATATACATAAAACTTGGTTATCTTGGAGTATTTGTAAGCTTGACCAACATGTGTTGAATGTGTCTCCCAACCTTTTTTATAGATCGGGATATCAACAAAGAAGAAGAGTACAAAGTAGAATAGAAAGCATTGAAAGATAGTATTCATGAGGCTCTAAAAAGTGGATGGGGCATTCCAAAGACCAAAAGGCATGACTAGAAACTCATATTGCCCTTCATATGTGTGGAGTGTAGTCTTATGATTAACTATTTCCTTTGTCTAAATTTGGTGATAACTAGAACATAGATCACATTTAATGAATAATTGTGCACCATGAAGCATGTAAAAGAAACTAATATTTGATCACCAACTTGTTAAGAGCGCAAAATTATAGACACATGCACTAGTTTATTCTTTCTTGAAAACCATGACAACTAGGGGGGAGTAGGGGTTTTTACTAGGATGCATCACTCATGCTTCAACAATTCATGAATGATGTTTTCAATTTCAATTTTTATGCAAAAAAATATCTATAAGAATGCATGTTTGATAGTTGACTTTATGGAATCAATGGGATGCCATGATCATGATTTCGTTATGAGGGGGGTAGGTATTGRGGTGCTTCAAAGACCTAGTGATGATTTTCMAAARCCAATGAAAAATATAGATAAAATGCATATTGGGAGTCATCCACCATTTGAATGGCATTGAATTGTGCAATAATGCCAAAGTGACCCTTCTCCATGAGGTTTTTCCATATGATGAGAGGTGATGATTTATGRGGAGCCTTCTTGGAGACCTTTAAGAGTGTAGTGACATTCATCCTGAAGCTCATGTACAACTCCTTGAAATCCATTATAATAGGGCCCAACGTTTTCTACCATTRCACCCCCAAAACTACATCACAACCTCAGATTAATTCTATGGAAAACATGTTAGATTTCAAGAGATAGTCAACCATTTTAAGTTTCATATTTTCACTCTTACCACTGCATTTCATAGTTCCCCATTAGCTATCATGATTTAAAAATTGTGAACAACACGGACATAACAGTGTGTGTCTTCTACTACATGACAATGAATGAAACAATGGGTATTTTTTTCTTTCTATATAAAGACAATCACCTTTATGTGCTTGATATATCCTACTAACTACAAGGTTTGGGGAGATGTAATGCCTACCAGGGCATGAATTGAAATTTGGGGTTCCTCACAAGGATGAACTCCAAAAAAGTAACTTCATCAATAGGGGCTATAATCTTCACAAAATATAATATGTCCTTGATTTTATCTTCAAATGCCTTGAAATTTCCAAATGGGTCCATATCAATGATAAATAATTTCTACTCTTTACATTTTTGACCTTGAAAATATTTTTCATCACAATTATAGTAAAGACCTTTAAATTGACATTTTTGTTTTTTTTTCCCGAGTCAACTTTTGGACATTAAGGGGTGGAGAGGGATGAGGAGATGGCACAAAGTCAGGACATAGTCTTGGAACAAAATTGGGACATTTAGATTGGGAAACTACCACAACATGTGTGCATTGAGATAGCTGAGAGGTCTCCAACCAGAAAGCAAGTTGATTCATCTCAAGTTGTTCTTTCATATCCCGCATGAGACCACTAAAAAGGAATTATCATTGTATTAGAGCCTCCTAAGGAAAACAATAAAACAATAGTCAAAATAATAGTTATGAATTTTCAAAGTGAACTAAATAAAAATTATTTTTTAATCGTATTTTTGACTTATCTCCTTATAGGTTTACTTAAATTTCAAATGTAGGAACCCATTGGATCCACATCCAATGAGTTCCTACACTTGAAATTTGAATAAAGCTATAAGAAGATAAGTCGAAAATATGATAAAAAAATATTTTTCTTTCTTTTCCTCCAAAATTGTTTACCCTTATGGTTGACATCGTCATCTTGAATTTTGTTGGTTCTTTTAAAGTTGATGTTGATAACACATTTTTTTGTTTTCAGGCCCATTTTTTACCTCAAAATTTATCTAATGACTACCCAATTGGATCCACATAAAAATTAATTTTTAATCATATTTTTACTTATCTCCTTATAGATTTACTCAAATTTCAAATGTAGCAACCCATTGGATACACATCCAATGAGTTCCTACACTTTAAATTTGAGTAAACCTATAAGGAGATAAGTCGAAAATATGATAAAAAAAAAATATTTCTTTTCCTCCAAAACTATTTACCCTTATGGTTGACATCATCATCTTGAATTCTATTGGTTCTTTTAAAGCTGATGTTGATAGCACATTTTTTGTTTTGAGGCCCATTTTTTACCTCAAAATTTCTCTAATGACTACCCAGTTCCCAAGTGCGTGAGAGTGATCTCCCCAAGTGTTGTAAGCCTAGGGGGCTTCCAATATGCCTAAGGTTTCATGGAAGATTGAATATGTGAAATTTTTTTGTCTAATGTGGTACTACTTTCCAGGTACAAACAAAGTATATAAGGGAAAACAACTAGGTGAACCCACTTGTATTTCTTGCATGTATGCTCCAACCCAGCCATAGTTTTACCCATTGAATGATAGAGCTATGTGTTTATAGATGCCAAAACACATCTTTAGCCTAAATTAAATTCTCTAAAATTGGGCATGTGTTGGCATATGAAAGTGCTCTATTACCACTGATAATTTACTTATATAGTAGAAATAGAGAATTAAGAAKAATATATGAATAAACTCAATCTGCATAAAGTAAATGAAACAAAAAGGAGTATTGAACTTGCAGAATAAGTAAGTCTTTATTAATATTCCATAAGGTGACCAATATTCATTTGCCTCTTCAAGGAGGCAACCTCAAAATAAGCAAGGCTCCAATACAATGTAATTATTGAMAAAATATACTATAATTCTCTATCTCTATAAATAGTTTCTATCTACCCCAAACCTTAACCACTACTACCCCTACATTAATGACAAAACCACATTCATCAATGAGTACCAAATACCTAGTGGACCTTATTCAATAAGCATGGTCCTTTAAATTAATTAACCACATGCCAAATACTTAGTGGGAATTATTCAAAGAGGATGGCCACCGCACATTCATTAGTTAACTCCCTAACAATCTAAGGACCCATAAATAGAGGGGTTAGGGAAGGACCCTAACACCCACCCACTAAGCTCTGCAAATGTCATTAAACCAAAATACAACAAAAGGGTTAGGGGACCACACGCTCTCCACATTACATAAAGAACTCACTTAACTAGGTGAAAACACTTTCATAGCAACCAAAAGATAACACTAAAAGGTTTGAAGTTTAGCATGAAGTTGGTAGTGAAGTGAGAAGTGTTAGGAGAGTAGATTGTCATTCATTATTAGGTTCTAGGTACTACTAAGAATCTTGTCACTAATGTTGATCATGTATGTGGACATTAATCCATTGATTGGACAAGGTAGTCAAAGCCAATAAATTAATTACCCACTCGACTCACTCACTTTAAATTATGTGCAACATTAGAATTTGTAATACCCCTTTAGAGACTAGATTATTACTATTGGTATTTTACTTTAATTTTATTCCATTAAGTAATTGAAGACACATCTCAATATATTGACCAAAAAAATAAGGATTTTCATTTTAGTCGATCATGGTGTCGCTTAATAGAAGATTGGTCACCATAACTAGCCTAGGTTTGATAGTACATTATGTATCGGTCTAATTGAAAATCCAAGAAGTGGTATAATACATTAGGTATGGGTCTACTTGAAAATCCCTGAAGTGTTATGTCCCAAGAGATTAACCCAAAAAGGAAAGTTTTTATTTTAGTCATTTGGGTTGTGGTCTAGTGGTTGATCATTTACCACAACTAGCCCAAGTTTGATTCTCAACACATTTGGATCTACTTGAGAATCACCAAAGAAACATGTCCAATGAGATTAATGCAAACATATCTAATGAGATTAATGCAAAAATTAGGGAGTTTCTATTTTACTCAATTGGATTATTGTCTATAAATTGATTAGCACGACTAACATAAGTTCAACTCTTCATCATTTCATATGGCTCTATCTATGAACTAAGTAACACTTCCTAAGAGATTGACCCAAAAATGGAAAGATCATATTTTTAATTAATTGAATTATGGTATAGCAATAAATCAACTATCATAACTAGCCCATGTTCAATTATCAATATATTGCATATCGTTTTACCTGAAAATCCCTAAAACTTGACCAAAAATAGAGAGTTGTTATTTCAATCAATTGGATTGTTGCTTCATTATAAATCAATTGCCACAATTATTTCAAGTTTGATTTTTAACACAATTTATATGGCTACAATACGTAAAAATCCAAAAACAATGCATCTTAAGAAATTAACCCAAAAAAAAGAATTTTTATGGTTTTATTAAAGCCATAAGACATTTATATTGTGAACACAATTACTGAATATTCATTTATAAAAGCAATTGAACACTAATGGGATATGTCCTCGAGCTTTCCTCTTATTAATGCCAATATTTTTTAACATGTCTGGTGATTTGTCACTAGTAAAAGCATAATTAATGTGCATTGGGAAGTGTGGAAGGTGGCAGGGATGGAGGGGAGCGAAAAATGATTTTAAAATTTTGTGAACCTAGGAGTTCGTGAACTCACGAAACTTTGAAGACTCGACAAGTATGGAAATCTGGGTCGATCAGACGAACTCATCGTAGGTAGAGTTAGCCTTGCGAGTTCGAGGAGTCTAGGGTCGAATTATAGATCACCAAAGTTTTGGGTGCAAGATGTATACCTCAAACATGGGGCACCAGAGTTCGATAGCGCCTATCCATGAACCCGTGTTCATAAAATTGGCTAAGTATGCAAACAAATGGCGGTCGATCAGACTTGTGATGTGAAAATATAGATGGAGATGAAGATTTGTCAGTTCGCCACCCTGGGAACCCATGAGAACATAAACGTGACCAAGTATAGAACCAGAAACACATAATAGAGGGGAAGAACAAAAGGGAAAAATGGGCAAGTTTAGAAGAGGAAAAAGAAAGGGAGACAATAACTTTATCCCTCATACAATAACACTAGTCTCATAACTATGAAGCCATAGAAACACATTAACTATGGGAAAAACATTCTCAGCTCTGAAATATAGTTGGAGCTCGACAAACTCTTGTTCAAGTCAAAACAAATGTTGTTTATATCTACTGCAAAATTTTGCATATTGTTTTATCTTAATAGTATTTTTTGGTGGCCCAACTGTAAAACCATGATGCAATTTGTGTTTTCCAATTGGAGATGTGTTTGTGAAGAAACAAGTATGAAGAGGCTTGACTGCAGCTGCAGGACCTCAACTATGCAAAGTTGAATCAAACAACAATAAGCAAGATCCAACAAACCAACGAGCAAGCATCAACTAGTCAACCAAGAATGTCGGTGAAGAACAATATTGTCAAAATTTACTGCAAACAAGATTGTATAAAAGAATCATAGGAATATATTGTAACACGCATGTTAAGAAAACATTTCATGCTGTGAGGCCTGATAGGTAAACATGTAAGACTGTGAGGACCGTGCAAAGGCCTCCCATTGTGCAAACATTTAAGGAAGCTGCAATTTTGCACGGTTGGCATTTTGCATCCGTAATTGGAACAACTCCATAACACCCATTGACATATAAAAAAAGAAATCAAAGTTTCTCTTCACATGCGAACATGTTCTGGAAGAGGATTTTGACTCATGCATCTCCAACATTAAAATTTTTCACTTGCAAACTGGAAATAGAAAACAACAAAGAACGAACACGAACGCAAATCTAGAAACGAAACCCACCCGTCAATGGGGAACAAAAACAACAACAATATGCAAACAAGAAACCAGTCAACAAGCAACGAGCAAGAAACAACTAATGAACTAGTAATGTCGCCAAAGAACAACATCACCCATATTCACTGCAAACAACATTGAAGAAGAAAAAAAGAAAGGATGAAAATGTATTGCAACAGGTCTGTCAAGCAATGCAGGAATGCAACCGCAAAATCGACACCCACCGGTGAATGGATAAGGAAAGAAGCGCAACCCATGGCCCACAAACTGTAACAATAGGTCCAACTGTAGATGCATGACCCCAACCCTTCAAAGTTGAAGCAAACAAGAGCAAGTAGCAAATAACAAACTAGTGAACAAGCACGAAAAGGCCCAATTGCAACTGCGAAACCTCAAATCTGTAAAGTTGAATCAAAAAACAATAAGCAGCATCTAGCAAACCAAGGAGCAAGCACCGACCAGCCAACCAGGAATGCCAGTGAAGAACAATATTGGCCAAATTCACTGCACACAAGATTTATCAAAAAATTCAGAGGAAAATTTATTGTAACACGTCTGTTAAGMAAACATTTCAGGTTGTAAGGCCTGCCAGGTAAACATTTAAGGTTGTGAGGACAGTACAAATGCCTCCCATTGTGCAAACAATTAAGAAAGGTGCATTTTTCACGGTTGGTATTTTTCAATACTGGGAGCGATCAAAATCCTCTTGCAGACCATCTKTGTATGTGATTACTATGACCAGAGAAGAAGGATTGTAATGTTGTCTTTGTCTTGTTCCTGATCTCCAATGTTCGACACAAAACCTACCTCCATCACAACCACAGTGACGTATAGGAAAAGGAAATCGTATTTTCTCCTCACATACAAAGATGTTTTGTAAGAGGATTTCAACTTAGGCATCCCCAGTAGTGAAATTTCTCACCTGCAAAATGCAAATAGCAAAGGAAGCTAAACACGGCACCAAAACCGACCCGTCAATGGGGAACGACAAAAGGCCAGTTCCAATCACGGTTGTAGAATCCCAAGCGTGCAAACTGCAACAAGACCAACAGGAAAACAAGAACAATAGAAACAAGCAAACAAGAAATCAGTGAATAAGCAAGGAAGAAGTATGAACCATGAACCAATAATGTTGTGAAGAACAATATTGCCCATATTCACTACATAGAACATTGCATAAAAAAAATAGAGGAAAATGTATTGTAACAGGCATGTTAAGTAAACATTTAAGGCTTTGAGGCCTGTTAGGTAAACATTTAAGTCTGTCAGGACTGTTGTGTAAACATTTAAGAAAGAATTCAGTGTGGCAGGTCTGTTACGTACGAAAAAACAATTATTATATTATTTTATAACAATAAAATAAAAATTAGTAACAATAGTTCAAACGATAGAGGCTGTGCAAAAAAATTTTATTCAAAGGCAAACTAATATGAAGTCAACTAATAAAAAACTGATTCTGTATCTTCAAAACTTTGGATATCCAAACATTTCAAGAAAAAATTAAAAATTCAGAAAGACCGTATATGATCAAAAACTTTGGATATGCTAACATATAAAACATTGTGAATAGTGAAGCTGGAAATAAGACCTCCAATCTGTTATCCAATCAGATCAAGACATATATGGTATTTTTTATTATATAAAAATCAACGTTTTTAGTTCCCTAGTTTCAACAATAGATATTATGCAAATATTTTTAGTCAAAGGAAAAACTAATATGAATTCAACGAATTATCAATCGTTATAGTCCCTCTACGCCTTCGGCAGGGAATAATAATACATTACAACCGCGGTGTAATGTCATCCAACACCCAACGTTGAAAGACAACGAGCCACAATAAGTTACAATGAACTTGTAATGTTATCCAACACCCAATGTTGATAGAGAACAAGCCACAACACCCAAGGCTAACAGAGAACGAGCTACATAGTAAATCAAAGATGAAGGCTTGGGATTGTTTTCTT
>JASDQU010501977.1:59793-71331 GCA_032191745.1 Picea mariana
TGTGATGCATATGTTCATGTTCCAAAGGAAAATAGGAGTAAGCTAGATAAGAAGGTTGAAAAGTGTATCTTTATTGGATATAAAGATGGTCTCAAAGGTTATAAGCTTTGGAACCCAGAAAATAAGAAGGGAGTGTATAGCTGAGATGTGGTATTTAGAGAAATGAAGGATGTTTTTAAACAAGAAGTCTCACCAAGTAAGGAAGAACTAGAGAAAATAGAGTTTGATCTGAAGGATGATGAATCAGACTCTACAGAAGAACAATAATTAGAATAAGAAGATCCTCATGCTCCAGTATTGAGGAGATCGGTTCGAGAAAGAAGGCTACCAGAAAAGTATACTCCATTTGATTTCCATTCAAATTTTGCTTTGTCTATTACTGATGATGATCCTAGAACTTTCAAGGAGAAAGTGGATTTAGAGGATGGAAATCTCCAGAAAAAGGCCATGGATGAAGAAATGGCAGCCTTGGATAAGAATGAGACTTGGGATCTAGTGGAGTTGTTGACTGGAAGAAATCCCATTATCAGCAAATGGGTATATAAAAGGAAGTTGAATGCAAAAGGAAAAATGGAGAAATACAAAGCTCGGTTAGTAGCAAAGGGTTATTCCCAGGTTGAGGGAATTGATTTTGGTGAGATTTTTTCTCCTGTTGCCATGTTAACCTCTATAAGATTTTTGTTATCTGTTGTTTCTGCATTTGATTTTGAAGTAGAACAGATGGATGTGAAGACAACATTCCTACATGGGGATCTGGAAGRAGAAATCTATATAAAGAAACCAGAASGTTATGCTGTGAAGGGAAAGAAGGAGCTGATATGCAAGCTGAAAAAGTCCCTGTATGGTTTAAAACAATCACCAAGGATGTTGTATCAAAAATTTGATACGTATATGTTGGGACTTGGCTTCACAAGAAGCAAAGAGGATCACTGTGTGTATTTTAAATTAATTGGTGATCATTTGATTTATTTGGTCTTGTATGTGGATGACATGTTGCTGATAGGAAACAACAAGGAGATTATCCAGGATGTGAAAACTCAGTTGTCCTCTAAATTTGACATGAAGGATCTCGGTGCTTCAAATTTCATTTTGGATATGTAAATTAAAAGAGATAGGAAAAAAGGAAACTCTGGTTAAATTAGAGAAAATATGTCGAGACAATATTGTGGAGGTTTAATATGCAGGAATGTAAACCGATCAAGGTCCCTATTCATGTTGGTGTAAATTTATATGTGGATCAGTGTCCCAAGACACATGAAGAGGAGGAGGACATGTCTCGTGTTCCATATGCGAGTGTAGTTGGTAGTTTGATGTATTCAATGGTATGTACTAGACTGGACATTGCACATGCAGTGGGAGTTTTGAGTAGGTATATGTCAAAAATAGGGAAGGATCATTGGACAACAATAAAAAAGGTTTTCAGGTATTTGCATGGCACTGCTAGCTATGGATTGTGCTACTGAGGAAGATCATGATTGGACAAAGTGATGGATATACATGGATTTGTGGATGTAGACTGGGCTGAAGATCTGGATTGTAGGAGATCTACAAGTGGGTATGTGTTTAACTTGTTTGGAGGAGCAATAAGTTGGATGAGCAAAAGAGATGTTGTAGTGGCACTTTCAACTATAGAAGTTGAATACATGACAACCACTCATGCAAGTAAGGAAGAAATATGGTTACAAAGATTGTGTTCAGGTATTGGGTTGGTACAACAAGTTGTAAGGATAGATGGTGACAATTAGAGTACATTTTTTCTGGGGAAGAACCCGACTTATCATTCAAAGACAAAGCATATTGATATTCAATATCACTTTGTGAGAGACATGGTTGAAGAAAAGAAAGTATTGTTGATGAAGGCAAACACTTTGAAGAACGTTGAAGATTCATTAACAAAATTTGTGAGCACTTAGAATTTCTCTTGGTGTATAGGATCCATGGGCATTGCTGCCTTAGATTGTTGACTATGTAACCATGTAATCCCCTGTATGCAAAGAAAACAACAAGTGGGAGAATGTTGGGTATGTGTTATATTATTTGCACGAGTAGTAGTGTCTGCGTTGCGTAGGGGGGTTTGAGGGGGGGGCACTAGGCCCCCCATGCAGGGGTTTGGGGGCAGCGCCCTCGAGAAAAAAAAATCCTGGGGAAACATGTCACATTTTTGCCTCTTTTTTCATGTTGCCTCGATTTTCATGTCCATTGTTGGGTGGTTTTTTGGCACATGGTTTTTGTCGATGGTTTTCTATTTCCAATTAAGGAATTAGGGTTGTTGACTAACCCGGGTCATTGGGTTAGGGTTTTGGATGCCGTTGGCACCTATATGTATATTGTATTGTAAACAATGTATCACTATGAATGAATATAGAATATGTTGGTTTTCCTAATTTTAGTTTCCAGGGGAAAAATATCTGTGTAATGTTTGTATTTCCCATTGTATCTTTTATGTTCTTTTACTGCAAATCTGTTTGCAGTAAATATTGTACAAGGTTTAAATCTACATATCCAAGGTCATCCATATCATTTCCAGGTATAGATTCATACCGGATAGATCAAGCAAGGAGTTTATTTAAGAATATATTATTAATAATCAAGTATTTTATTTTCTTGCTACCTATTTCCAGCATAACCGAAATTTAAATTAGTACTCCTTGGTAGAGTTCTAATTCTTTCAAATTTTTCATCAATTGAAAAAGAATATAGAACAAAATTTCAAAAGAATCAACTAATTTTTTAGATATTTTATTTTAGATTGATTTTATGATGACCATTAGCAAGGTAATTTCCACTTTTTTGTAATTGTAGGCGAACTCTTCTTGTAGTAATGCCTCTGGCATGCAATTTCAACTGAAATAACTCAAATTGGAATTGAAACATCTCTAACCAGATGAGTTGTGTTGAGCAATGTTTGGAAAATCCAAGCTTTGCATAGTCTAAGAGGCTTTGACATGGTCCATGGCCTTTAGTTGGTGGTAAATCATGTTCGTAATTGATCCCCATGCCACCCCAAGACAAACATATTGATCTCAAGCCATCCTTCCTCCATTCTAAGTTTGTTGAGATCAAAGGAAATAACAGACAACTCAAGCCAACCTTCCTTCCTCTATCCTAATTGGGATCAAAGGAAATAATAGACAGCTCAAGCCAGCCTTCCTCTATCATAAGTTTGTCGAGATGGAAGGAAATAACAAACAGGAAGTATCAAAGGAAATAACAGATAGGATGGACGCAAGAATACCCTCCTAACAGATGAAAGAATGTCCGCAAAGATCTTGCGGAATGGACACTACTTGCCAGGAAGAAATAGACATTGATCCTGCATGAAATTTATAGTTGGACATCATTCAACTACACAACGCTACAACCTTTGGACCTCTCAACTTAGAATTACTTAGGATACCATAAACAAAGTGATAAACATTAAATGCTTATGAACTAATGCTAACATCAAAGATAACATTAATTCACTTGAAACAATGTACACTGTAATGTAGTCCTAATTTATAAAGTTTCAAACCATATAATTCACCTTTACCTCGATATGAGGCCAAATAAGGCCTCAAACTAAAAACTTAGGTCTAAAACTAAAATGTGAGTTAGAAAATCGCAAGATTCAATCAAAACTTTGGTTAAAGCGGTGGGTATGAGTGTAACGATTAGTAGAAGGATGAAAAAACAAATTACTAATAGTCCCTGTAGCCCTAAGGGCAAGGACGAATAACCCAACTCACAATATACTAAACAAAATCCCCAACTATTGCCCCATCAATCCAAAATTTCCCAAACTTAAATGGTAATGATAATATAAGAAAGTCCAAGAGAAGGCCTATCTCTTAAATTCACAAAAGGTGATCTCTAGTTGCAATTGCAAATTAAATATTATGTTACAAACGTTTGTTTAATGTTACTCTAGAAACTGTTCCAAATCAGATTTTTAGAAAATGTTGTAATCCATGTCAATGGAGTAATATTTGTTTGCAAGGGTGGCTTGACTAGCCTTGGAGGATTGCAACTTGAAACTTGGAGTTGCAACTTTAGTATATTGAAGATAAAAGTATTTCATTACATAGAACAAGAAATGAAATGAAATGCCCACTACCAAAAACGAAATGGGAAATTTAATAGCATAATTTACATAGAACGGGAAATGAAATGCGCACTACCTTAAAAAAAGGGAAGAAATGGGAAATTCAATAGCATACCTTTAGTTATATAGACTTATTGATGAGGCACAATGGCCATGTTGCATGCATGGTCGATCGAGGGTGAGTATTTAAATATGAAATGGATGGTCAATGTGAGAATTATTGCAAGATGAAGCATTGACATTTTTATGCAGACACTTTGTAATTTGGAAGTTACAATTTGGGCACCATGTTGTCTTGTCATTTCCTTTTCAAATACGTCAATGTCCATAAAGTGTACATTGAGTGGGTCTAATGATTAAAAACATGTATTTCCTTGCTGGAAGTTATAGATTCAAATTTGAAAAGGGGTAGAATATGTACATCTTTACAAACTTTATCAATCAAATCTATACTCAAAGAGGGGTCCCTTATCATTGTTTTCTATCATCTTTATTTTATATAAAGATTATTAAAACTTCAAAACCTTATCTTTCATAAAATATTTTTATAAAATACTCTACATTGCAATAGGTTTAAACTTATACTCACTATATAATTTAATAAATTCGTAAAATATTTTTATAAAATACTCTACATTGCAATAAGCTTAAGCTTATGCTCACTATATAATTTAATAAATTTGAATTCAATTGTAATGATATCATAATCCAAATAAACTAGTTTATGTTGCTATGCAATTTTCAAAATATAAACATTAATAACTCTTAATACATTTCTTCTTTTACAATGAGAAGAAAGGAATACATTTAGAATATTTTCATGTATCTTATCATAACTTTATCCACCGACATACTTTGCATTTTATAGATGCAATTGCTAGTTATAAATTGATTATCACAACTATTCAAATTTTGAATTTCAACCCAATGTTTTGTATCTATTTGCTCAAATTGGTTATGATTTTGATTTGAACTTTAAATTTTGAATTTCAACCCAATGTTTTGTATCTATTTGCTCAAATTGGTTATGATTTTGATTTGACCTATGGACAAACACTTTATAGTGTACCTTGAGGGGCCGCTACACAAACAACTTAGTGTACCTTGAGGGGGCACTACACAAACAACTTACATAAATTTCTTCACATGAAAGCACCTTGAGGGGGCACTACACAAACAACAACTTTGTGACACAAACAACTAAAGTAAAGAGTCATAAATTTCTTCACATGAAAGTACCTTGAGGGGGCACTACACACACAACTTAGTGTATCTTGAGGAGGGCACTACACAAACAACTTAGGTAAAGAGTCATAAATTTCTTCACATGAAAGGAGTGCAACATTGTGCCAGGTTGGGAGATCCAACAACATACCTTAACTTCATGTGTGTTATGACCCCACAATTGTCCAATTTCATGTCACTTTGTTAGGGGTGCAAGGCACGAGAATGTATGCAACTTTATCTCATTTTTTTAAAGAGTGTATTTGTTTTTTTAATGGGGTTCACTCATAAAGGGCAACGATATTCTAGACACGCACCAAGGGTACATCAAATGGTGTCCCGTCCCATCAAATGCATATAGATGTCTTTGTATGAAATTAAGAAATAAACTTCTTGAACGATATTAAACTTCATTGATACAAATTTTATAACGTTTTAATTTGTTTAATCCTTTATTGAATTTATATTTAAACACAATTAATACAAAATTTATTTAATAACAAATTTATTTTATATTTCAAATTTTTATTTTATTTACATAATCATAATTTCTTTATCAAATTTAAACAAAATTTTTATTATAAAAATCAAATACTTTTACCATTTATACCCTATTCAAAGTTAACAAACTTATTAACATATCTTTACAAAAGTCAAGAATTAATTGAAGATACTTGAATTAAGAATCCATATATAAATAGACCTTACATCTATTATGTATGACGAGCGTCCTTCCCGCCTGGTTGGTCTGTTGTTCGATTTTGGTTGCGTGCATGGTGTGAGGACTCTTTCCCGTCATGAAACCCAAAGCTAATGGACTCTTTCCATAATATCCTTGCATCACCAAGTGTGGGGTGATGGGTTGTTGTCCATTCGTCAACTTGAATGGACTATAGCCTGTCGTGGAACTCTTCTGCAAGTTATAATTGAACTATGACGTATCCAATGGATCTAGTCAATTAATTTGTTTCGTCTACACATAATGTCGCAAGTAGTCCTCCAATAGTTCATTGATGTGTTCCTTCTATCCATCTATCTACGAATGGTAGCTAGAGCTCACTAATAACTTCATTTCGAAAAGTTTGAACAGTGTTTCCCAAAACTTCCTAGTGAACCTCGAATCTCTGTTCGAAACGATGTTCAATGGAAAATCCCAACACTTTAGTACATTCTTGAAAACATGTGTGCCACCTCCTCCGTCGTGCAAGTCATCTTTATTGGTATGAAGACTGCGTACTTGGGAAAATGATCAACCATGGCCATGATCCCATTGTACCCCTATGTTGTCAAAATTTGTGTGATGAAGTGCATTGAGACACTCACACAAGGCCTCTTTAGAATCAACAAACGCTGCAACAGACTTGCTTGCACTCTGGTGTGAGTCTTGTCTTGTTGAGAAATAAGACAAGTCTGGACATAATCTTCCATGTCTCACGTCATAGTTCCCAACAATATCCTCTTTCTAACAATGCCAATGTCCTACGTTGTCCTGGGTGACCAACCCAAGGCGAGTCATGACACTCTTTCAGGAGCTCCTTATGGAGATTACTTGACTTGGGTACATATAGGTGCTCACCAAAATACTAGAGTCCATGGCAAAGAAAAAAACTCCACRTCTTCCCTTCCTCTACCTGCTTCATGATGTTCTTTGCAGCTAGATCAACCTGTAGTCCTTCCTTAATCTTCTCTCGCAATTCTGTCAACACATGAATCTAGATTCCATCTAATGTATGCAATTCATCTTCCTAAAGTGCAATTAACTATCCCTTCCTACTCACGACATCTATAGAGGCATTGAGTTTGTCGGGCCTATACTCAACGGACATGTCAAACTTGGCCAAGAAGTCCTGCTAGTGCACTTGCTTGGTGGAAAACTTGGGTTCTGTGGAAAAGTATCTCGTCATAATGTTGTTGGTATTGACCAGAAATGGCCTTCCCAAAAAGTAGTGCCTCCATACCTATAGACAGTGCACAACTATAGTCATTTCCTTCTCATGGACAGGGTACTTTAGTTCGCTATCCTGTATATTCCTACTCTCGAAAGCAATGGATTTTCCATCCTGCATCAAAACTCCTCCTATGGAAAATTCTAAAGCATCTATCTACACCTCAAATGGCTTCTCAAATTTGGGTAGCTTCAATCCGGGGGAAGATACAATCCTACGCTTTAACTCCTCAAACATAGACTTTCTCTTTTTTGTCCAATTCCAAGATCTCTCCTTCTTCAATAAATATGTCAGTGGTGTAGTGATCTTGGAGTATCTCTTTATGAATCTGCAATAGTAATTGGCTAGTCCAAGGAAGACCCTCACATCATGCACAGTGCGTGGTTCCTCCCAATCTGCGATCACAATGATCTTCACAAATTCCATGTGAATGCTTCCTTTCCCAATCCAATGGCCTAGGAAGGGTATTTTGGTATGCCCAAAAATGCACTTGGATTTCTTCAAGTCCAATTGAAGCTTTCACAAGGAATCAAAGGTAGTTGCCAAGTGTTTTTGGTGCTCCTCCACACTCTCATTGTACACTACAATATCATCTAGATGCACCAAAGTGACTTGAGAGAATGAGAAGGTTGAGTAGTTGCGGAGAGAAATGGATGCTTTTGGTGTTCAAGTGAGTTCTTTTGGACTTGGTGTGATAGTCAGATTAGCTACTTGACTAGCTAAGGTGCAAGGGTATCAAATGCACATTGACAATAGAAGCAAGTCAAAGTAAAGATGCAACAATGAGACAAGATGCAACACTTTGGGTCATGATGATCGTGACTAGTGAGCACAATGTGTGAAGTAGTGTTGGAGGTTGTCGATATGGAAACAACTTGAAATGGGGGAGGATGTAAGGCCTTGGGCACCAAGCTCGAGCATGCACATTCACTCTGTGCCAGAACCACAGTTCGGGCAACATGTGCGAGTGTGCAATGCGCTCAATTATCTTATAGGAGGTGAGTGAGATGTCTTGGGAATGCGGTGTGTCAAGATTCCCCACCTGGAAGACTTGACGAAGATGCTAAGTATAGGCACAACATGTCTAGCAAAGTAAGTAATTGATCGTGTGAGTTGAAGCTTTCGTGTGGTGATGCAACAAGGAGTTGGCTAGGGTTGTGGGCAAGGTGCACCCAGCTTGGGAGCACACCTAGAAAGTCGACCAACATGGAGTAGGCGACACACACACTTGGTTGAATCAGCTAGACAAGGCAAGTGGGTGCATGCACTTGACATGGGTTAGTTGGACGAATATGTGAGAGATTGGTTGGATGACTTGGTGGGTTAGCTAGATGAGCTCGGTTGGAGAATTTTGGTGGATCAAAAATATCCACCATTCTCAAAAGCATGTGAGACCACAATTGTTCAAATCGGTGGCACGACCAACCGGGTCTACTTAACTCAGACTACACCTAACACTTATAATATTTACCAATTAATAATCATAACACTCCACACTTAGAACAATTCACAAGTAACAAGTACACACAATGTACATAGAAATATATTGTGTAAAAGTCAGGTAGCTCAAAACTGGCCTAACACTCGAAGTATTGTTATAATATACAAGATATAACAAGTGTGTAGAGCATGTAGCTCATGCTACAATAGGAAAGGTTTACAATAGAGTGCGCGACTCAAAAGATATAACATACACCTGTCACTCTACAAATTTTGTCACACCAATCTGTGCATGTCCCCAGTTCGCCTATTTGTGCCTCAAACTAAACACTTCACAAAGTTGCCTCATCTTCGTGCTTCATCTTTGTGGTGCATCACACCCTTGCCTTAGTGTTCAACTCCCCCACCTATTTGACAAAATTCTTGTCTTGTTCTCCTTGCTTGGTTACTTGGTTTCCTTGTTGACTCTCCCTCGCGCTCTTTATATATGTGTCGGTTCCCCAATGTGGACCGTCACGTCTATTAGCGCGTGGGCGAGCCGACCCACCAAGTCATCCAACTGGTGCCCTCATACTTGTTCCACCAACCCTTGCCGGGGGCATGCTTGCCCAATAGACGCATTGATTCGACTCATCTAAGTGCACCCTCCTCTTCTAACCTACTTGACTTTTTGGTAGTGCACCCAAGTCTTGCCCACGACTCTAGCCAACTCGTCCAAAAAGTATGCAATTTAGTATATGGACATATGCTTTTACGTCTACATATTGTAATGTTAGAAACATTTTTACATTTATTTATAAGGTTTTAATATAACTCTATCCTTGGTTGTTATTGAAATTTAGGTTTTTTTAGATAATTATTGCTAACCTACAAAAACCAATTATTCACCAATTATTCCATTTAATGAATAGTGTGTGTTTCCTCTCATCTTTGTTTTATATTAGTGTTGTTAAAAATTCAACGCCTTCTCTTTCCTGAGAGGTTTTTATTAAATACTCTTCATTTCAATAGGATTAAACATGTGCCCACTAAATAATTTAATAATTTGAAATTAAACTTATACTCACTAGATAATTTAATAATTTGACATCAATTATAATGATATTGTAATCCAAAAATAATGAAATATCCTGAAATATAAACATTAATAATTCTCAATACATTTCATAGTAACAAAGTGTACTTTTACAATGAGAAGAGTAGGAATACATTCATAATATTCCTATCAAAACTACTTTATCCATAAACATACTTTGCATCTTCTAGAGAAATTGCTAATTGTAAATTTTGACTATCGCTAATATTCAAATTTTGAATTATCCCAATTATTCAATTTTCGAATTTCACCACAATATTTTGTATCTATCTGCTCAAATTGGTTATGATTTTGATTTGACCTACTAGCTTATGTCATGGACATCCACATCCACTTTATAGTGTGCCTTGAGTGTGGCACTATACAAACAACTTAGATAAAGAGTCATAAATTTCTTCACATGAAAGGGGTGCAACATTGTTCTAGGTTGGGAGATCCACCAACATACCTTAACTTCATGTGTGTTATGACCCCACAATTGTCCACGTTCATGTCACTTTGTTAGGGTTGCAATAGGGTTGCAATGCACGAGAACGCATGCAACTTTATCTCATTTTTCTAAAGAGTGTATTTGTTTTTTCTATTTTTTATGGGGTTCAAACAGAAGTAAGTGGCAAAGATATTGTAGACACGCACGAGGGGTGAATCAAATGGCGTCCCATCCAAACAAATGCATTTAATGAATAGGAGTTTGTAAACTAATATAATGAATAGAGTATATGCTTGCAACAAATTAATGAAATAATAAATTTAATGGAGATAAGACATTAATTAAACAATATTTATACATAGATGAGTAAAATTAAAAAACAAAATAAACGCAGAGTTTAAGCACATGACATAAAATTTTAGTGGAGACACCATAAAACAAGTTGGTGCATTAGATTATGTAATCGAGAATTGGCTCTCGCTTAATAATTTATATGTGGATGAAGCAAGTATGTATAGAAATTGTGCATGAATATGTAATAAATGTAAATTACTTACATAATTTATCATTGATTATTAATGGAATAGAAAAAAAATGCTATGGCGGGGTTACATAAAGTTACAATGTTGAAAATCGTATCCATGCTAGTCAAGAAGTATGTTGTTGAAAGCATCCATGGATTGGGAAACTCTAATGTAAATGAGGGTGGATTCTTTAAAAGTTGGCATAATTTTTTGGTAGTTATCTATCAAAGCACGAATTTTCATGTGCCAATGAGTTTTCTATGGTATGTGGCTTATTAGTTGAGGAATGAGATGCTAGATGATGCTCTAGTTGTGTTGATTGAGATGTTAGAGCACTGGTTTGTCTTGTATTAACTATAGAAAGTGTGTTATAAAGAATCATTAAGTTAATTTGTGAAGATTGAATTAACACAAAAAAATTAGTGGGTTAATTATGCTCAATACTATTTGGTCTTTAATTGTTGCTTTGTTCTTAAAGCTTCACTCAACACTAGTTGGTCCTTGGAGTTGTAAGTGTTGGAAGCTTAAGGGGAACACGCATAAGAGCATTGAGATCCAAGGATCTTGGAATCCTAAGAGGGCATTATATGAGGCAAGCTAGGAGTTGATCCTAAAGGACTTAACCCACTCCAAAAATTATAACTAAATTGGGTGTTGGAGTGGATTCATCCCAATGCAGAGACCTTACATTTGGTTGTAGGAACCTGAAAGGAAGGGAAGATACAATGTCAAAAAGGGGAATTTTATATTATCCTAGGTTGCTACGTCTAACAATAGATCAACTACTAGAAATG
>JASDQU010501978.1:0-11625 GCA_032191745.1 Picea mariana
TCTTGTCTTGCTTGGTCCAAGGGTATCATGCAGAAGTTCTGGACTATCTATATCAAAAATCTTCGCGAGATCTGCTGAGATGAGGAGGTCTGCCGACCACTCCTTGGTGATTTCTTCCAAGTCTTCTTATGTTAAATTATAATAGGACTGTAATTGCTGCTTGTGCTCGTCAGCACATGCTGTGATGTATATAAAGTGTTTTTCTATGTTGAACTTCATCAGGGGCCAAAACCTGTAGAGGGTGTTCGGAGTGATGCATGGTGTAGACTGGATTGAGATCTTCAATTGATTGTAGTAGGTGTGAAAGAGGATATTGGATTTCCACTTCTTGTTCATAGCACTTGAGTGCCACAAGGTACTGAACTTCACAGCCAAAGGTTCAAAGGGCTCGATGTTCGGGAAGGTCGCACTTTCTAGCATCTCCCATGCGATGAAAGCTATCAATATGAGAAGCCAGCTAAAGTGGAACTCATATCCTTGGTCCTGTGTTCCTCTACAATCAATCTCTATCTGGTTCATGAGGTACTGTTCCCAATTCATCTGTCGTCCTTCCGTGCACTTCTCGACGAGGTCAACAACGAACCTAGTTACTTGGGTGGGTCGGTTCTTGCGAACTAGCTTGCCTGTGATCAACTAACATGCGAGGTGCACTGCACCGCTCTGGATAGAGGCTACCTTGTAACCTCGCGTACCCTTCTCTACATCTCCATAAATCTCTTTGATTCGCTGGGTTAATGCTCGGTCTGAGGTCTTTCCAGGGTAAAACTCCTGTGGGTCAGGGCCCTGCATGCTTAGCCCTATGATCCGATTGATCAAGTCCAGATCCATGGTGATGCGACGGTTCAACCATAAGTAACCTCTGTGGTAGCAGGACAACAACAATTCACGCATGCATTTACTTCCTGGTGTCAGTCGAAGTGCATGATCTTCATCACATTAAGCAGTGTGGACTACGTGAGGTTTTGGGTCCATGGCTGTGGGATAATATTTGAATTCTTTCCTTTGGTCCAGATCAAGTACTTATTTAGGGAAAGCATTCTGTAAGCTTTCTGGTCTCCAAGGTTGAAGTTACTAAATTTCAGTGCTATGATATTATCCTGGTCAGCACGAACAACATGCACCCCTTTCACGAGGTACGCAATGATCACAACATATTCAAACTCTTGGGGTACACTGTCACGGTTGATGGCGCCACTCAGAGGGGGTAGATAGGTAGGTAGAATGCTCAGAATCAACTTGGCATTGGTGAGGTCATCCCTGTGCTTAGTGCGTTTCTCATCGGCTGGTCGGGACAGACCGATGCGAGTAGTGGATGGAGATGATGCCAGTCCTCTCGTGGATGATGCCTGTAATCCTGTGGATAACCCTCGCTCTAACATGACTCTCTCAATTCTTATCTCAAGGAGAACTTTTGTTACGGATTCTTTGGTAGCGGTAAGCTCATCGAACATACGTTCTTAGGATAAAATAATCGGGTTCACGATGGTCTTAGACACTACACTAGAGTGAACAAAAAGAGAGAAATGAGCATTGTATACAATTACTAATCTGTGGGCTTCAAATTCTCAGTTGGAAAAAGTGTTCTTCATTCATGGCATGACGAGATAAATAGGAAATCTTGGCAACGGTTTACTTGCAACAGTTATGAACCTCATTAACTCTTCTTCTGTCCATTATGGCACAGTCCAATGGTCTGGTGGTGAACCATAAATTATTTTTCGGCCATTTGAAGCAACATTTGAACGGATATATCAACTTCCAATGGCTATATTGCTTCGCCATAGCAAAGTGGCATATGTCGATGTTCTGATATCCCGACGAAGCTCCAATTCTGCAAATTTTCTTTCTGCAAGGTACCCTCTAGAACCTGTTGTAACTTCTCAATCTTGACCTTCTTCTTACATAGCTTCCTAGCCTTTTTCCCCGTGAGCTTCGTCTCGGTGGTTCTTTTCCCATTCTGATTCTTATTTTCCTTGGGCATAGTCACTTTGTGTTGCTGATATCCTCTCTTAGGAAACAAGTGTATCACTTCTTCTTTATCTGGGGTAGAAATGTCAGCCTTTTGTATGTCTTTCGATGTTCCTATAGCTTCGATATCTGGGCTTCTAGTGTCAAGTAGCTTCGATCTATTCTCCTATTCTTCAATCAACTATGCAATCTTTCGGGTCATGAAATCTTTTAACTCTTGTCTCTTATGTTCTAAGACTTCTTCTTCTTCCTTCTTTCTATCTTGATCTCTATCAATCTAAGATTTTCCTAGTAACATGGTAAACGGGGTATTGTCTTCAACGAATTTAATAATCTCAAAATCTTCCTTCGTCAAAGTTCCATTGACTTTCATAGGTATCTGAGCGAGCTTTCCACATAACATCATCATTTTTCCTCTGAATAACCCCATTCCTATTAATGAAGGGATCATAGCAGGCTTCCCTATAGCTTCCCAAGTTCTTTCTGGCATAATGTTCACTTGTGTCTCTTCATCAATGACAAGGTCAATGTCGAAGTCTCCTATTCTTTCTTCAATGCATTCTTTTTCTTTGAAAATATCTGATAGTCTAACATTTCGGTGGTCATTCAGGGTCTCTTTCATTTGTATCAATACCTTCTCTGATTCTTTCTGGGGTTCTGCCTCTTCTAGATCTTCCTTAGGGTTTTCCTGATTCAGATTTATGTCTTCCAGCCTAACGATCATTCTAGGGAAATACAATACCTCATGGTCCATAGCTTTGCAACAAATACAACTAGATCCTCTGCCAGTGCATTCCTTAGCAAGATGTCTAGGTCTTCTACAATTGTAACAGAGGGTCACTCCTCTCTTTCTTTTAAACGATCCCCAACTTCTTCTATACTATGCACTAGGATCATGGTAGCTAATCTGCAAAAAATTATTTCTAGGATCCTGCATCCATTTGATAGTCCAAACATTTTTTCTATGCATAGGTATAACATATCTATCACTATTCTTATCAGATCTACTGATATCAAGCCTTCTTTCATCTATCAGTGCCTCAGTTTTCAAACTAGGATAAACTCTATTAAACATACCTAGATCCATACTTTAGAAACAAAAATTTTCACTTATCTTACTTCTACAGAGCACCAAGCCTCCATATCCATGGATGATTTTAGGGGCTAAATTTCACTCATGGGCTAATTTTCCATGGTTTTTCCAAAAACGAGATTCGCTATTTTAAAAATGATTCGCCCAAATTCTATAGGATACAATTATTTTACCTTAAAAATCGCCAAAATTTTATAAAAACTATATAAAATCCTTAGAAATTTGAATATTTTTACAAAAATATCGCCAAACATTTATAGTTGGCATATGAAGGATTAGTTAGATTCGCCAAGGTTTCTACATTTTAAAATAAATTTCCATCCTTAAAATCATCCCTATCCATATCTAAAACTTTTAACTACTCTTACCTTTATCAGAGCACAAAGCTTACATATATTACCTCTTTTAGTCAAGAATTCCCACTTTTACCTTTCTCAGAGAACAAAGAGTTTAGATCTCATTCCTTTTCTTTAGATCCAACCTCTTTTCTTTCAGATTGGGCCTCTTTCTTTCAGATCGGGCCTCTTTCTTTCAGATCAGTTAGAATATTGCGCACTAGGGCACAGATCGTCGCACAAGACTTCCGGGTTAACCTTTTTGCAAAAATCTTCTTCTTCTTAGTTCCCAGCAATCACAGTTTCAGTCCTGGCAACAGAACCATTTATTGGCACAGGGGCAGACCCAGGGTTCAATGCTACAATAATGCACCAAAAAAACCCTAACTACCGACCCTTTTGGCAACACCTGCGAAGAATATGAGGTATCACCCGAGGTAGAGGTAGGGGTGGTTGCAGGACTCAAGTGTCTACAACCTTAGCTGGGACACGTATATGTGATTCCTTACTTAATATAGCACTCAACACTGTTTGATATTCAATATGAAATCAATAATCACTTCGCAGGTACAACAGAGCTTCACAACATTCATAATGAACTAGATTGTTTGATCACTTATCATCCACAAAGTATTCAGATCTAACAGTTCAAGCACTTAGCATATACATGTGAATCAGACCGAACATTCCACACATCATAAGCACTAAGCATAAGCATATATAGCATATCTATCTACTCATCTCAAATCACTTAGGAAATAATCACATCAATGCATGAAAACAAGGCACAAAACGGACAACACATGATTTACGTGTTTTACCCCCACCCTGTGGCTACATCCACCAACTCTTCTTATTTATTATTGTCATCCAATCGGTTACAAGCACAGATCCTTAGAAACACTTAATTCACACGGGAGAGAAGATTTGCACAACTCATTAGATCCTTCTTCCTTTCCTTTCAACACAAAGCCTTCTATACCTTCACACAGGGACTTGCACTAAGCTCTCCAAGTCTATACATAATGCAAAAAAATCTTGATCACATAGATTCCCTCTTGACACTTAGCCTATATATCACATAGATACAATATTCTTCTCTATTACTCCTTTCTTACATTTTCCTATCCTTCTATTTATACATACAAAATGGGCCTAAGTGTGGGTAAACCCATGGGGCGACATCCCTTTCCCATTACATATTCCCAAAACCCAAAAAGGGACTCAAAAGTCGGGTAAGATTATACAATCTCCGCTTCGTCCGGTGCTCCATCTTCGACAGGCTGTCGAAGTCCCAAAAATAGTCAAATATGACCAAGTGCTCCCAAAACTTGGTTAAGGGCCAACCATTGGTATGGATTGTTGGTTGTCATTGATGTCAACCATTGGAGAGTGGTATTGTAGATTGATGTCCACCCTTAGTGGTTGATGTCAACCCTTGGATAAAGTTCGGTAGCACAAAGGTTTGAGTAATGGACCCACGGTTGTTTCATGTATAATGGTATGAGTTTTAATATATTTGAAGGTAATACTATTCTAGAAGGATAGTACATGTCATTCCATTTCCGGTGCTATGTGGAACGCCACATAACTCCTCACGGTTAGAGAGTTATGGCCATGAGAAGTTGGAGAACCCAGGTTTGGGTAATGGACCCAAGTTTGTTTGATGGATAATGGTATGCATTTTGATATATTTAAAGGTAATACTATTCTAGATGGATAGTACATGTCATGCCATTTCTGCTGGTATATGGAACGTCACATAAATCCTCACAATTTGAGAGTTATGGCCTTACGAAGTTGGAGGACCCTCATATGTTGGCTTGAAGCCCCAAAAGGTCAAATAAGTCAAAGAGCTTGCAAGGAAGAAATTATTATTTAAATGATAAAGTAAAGTGACGAAGTCAAGAAGGATTATTTAAATAACAAAGTGAAGTGACAAAATTAAAGAAGATTATTTAAATAATAAAGTGAGGTGACAAAGTCAAGGAGGAATATTTAAATGATAAAGTAATGGAGAAATTTCTAATTATGGAAAGTGGTTAACCCTAAAAATGAGAAAAATAGGTTAAGTGACCTATAAATGGGTTAAGTGACCTAGAAATGGGTTAAGTGACCTAGAAGATGCTTCCAAGGAAGATATTTCGAGAGTATAAATAACAAGCAAGGTTCTCTCATTTTAGATCACACTTGAGAATATTGAATATCTATAGGTGACTGAGGTAACCAAAGGATATCTAAGGCGAATTTCAGAGGGAAGGTGAAGAAAAGAAGGTCGGAATTCAAGGGAGGATAAATTATTTTGATAATGCTTTCTAAGGTATGTTATTTACATGCCATATCACCATTTTCGCAATAACGGTTTTTCTAGAATGATTCAGACCATGGAATTGATGGGCCATTGAGAAAACATATCCAAGTATCTGTGGTAAAAATTTCATCTTGTGGCTCATTGTATTTTTGGAGTTACACATCGTGGAAAATAGAGATTGTGGCTAGTCCTGAAACTAGTCTAAAACAAATGTTTTGTGTAAAAACGTCATAACTTCTTCATAACAGATCCAAATTTAGTAATAAAAAATGCGTTGGTTAGAATACAGGCTGTATTATTCTATGTCACATTTTCAGATCGATTCAACAAATATTCCGTGCAGGGAACGCTCTACAAGGTCGCTCTCTAGAATAAGCCAGAATTCAGCAAGGTATGCCATTTTTTCTAAAACTCTTTTTCTAAGAGGTTCCAAGTAGTGACACCTAGAGGAATTGCATAAAACACACTAAAGAAAATTGTGTACCATTTTTAGATATTTATTCATTACAAGTACATAGTTATGATTATTTCAAATTAGGGTTGTTGACTAATCCAAAACTAGTCATGTGAGACTAAGGAAAAGTTTTATGAGAATGCTAGTTTCTTGTTGTTAAAGTTAAGGAAGGTTTGTAGGTATGTGGTCATATACTCCATGTCTATTACAGAGTTACAAATCAGATTTGGATGATGAAATTGATGAGGGAATTTGGTTGAGGTACATGTTGGGTACATGGTTGAGAAAAGTAGTTGATGAGTTGGCACATACATGAGGTGTANNNAGTTGATGAGTGGTTGATACATGATTGGTACATACTTGGTACATGGTTGGAGGCACTTGTTAGCAGTATTGTTGACACATGGTTTATGGATGATGTAGCATACTTGTATTATTAGAATCATATATCGATCTTGGTGATGATTATGAGTTGTTGTGTTATGCTTGGTTGATGCACATATTTGAGAGTTGTCTTGGTGATTGATCTTTGTGAGTAGATCTGATTTGGTTGATAATATTGATGAGACATGTTGTTTGGACAGGTTGTTGTGACTTGTTATTTGTACAGGTTTGGTGCATGGTTGATGCACTTTTTCATGGTACAGGTTGAGGTACAGGTTTGGTACATGGTTGATGAACTTGTTCATGGAACAAGTTGAGGTACACGTTGGTGCATGATTAATGCACTTGTTTATGGTACAGGTTGACTACAGGTTGTTTGGTATAGGTTGGTGCATGGTTGATGCACTTGTTTATGGTACATGCTAATTACAGGTTGATGCATGGTTCAGGTTATTGGTACGGGTTATTTGGTGCAGGTTGATTGGTGCAGGTTTACAACAGTATATCTCACAGTGATATTGTGATAGTGGTTCCATCATTCTACTTATAGGTTAGGGTGGCTGGATGGGGAAATGACACGTTGTTGTAGTCGGAGAACATAGGGGGTTGTAGCTAGAGAATTGGGGATTTGGAGCTTCCCTCATGTTGTGGCCTGAGAAACTAGGGGGTTTGAGCCTCCTTCGAGTTGCATCTGGAAAATAAAGGAAGTTGGTGCTTCCAATGAATGTAATTCTTCAAGACATATAAGAAAAAACATTCTATGGTTTTCTCCCACTTTGGGTTTCCACGTAAAACACTAGTGTACTATGTATGTGTATGATTGTTCATTTGTTCATTGCTTATTTACTCTGCAATTATTGGATAATAATGATACATTGATATAACACTTGGATTATATGGTTAAAAATGATTAAATTTCTCTATTACTGATTCACCCCCCCTCTCAGTAATCCAACAATTGGTATTAGAGCCGGTTCCTTCAGGAAACAGTTTAACAACTGGAAGGAGATAATGGATTATTCTGAGAATGGAGTACCAATGTTTAATGGTCAGAATGGTTTAAGTATGAGATGTGAAGCATAAGGAAGGAAGTATTTTTACAGGGAAAGGGAAATTATATTTGGCTATCAGTTGTTACAAGATATGATAGTTCAAAAAGGGAAAAGACTATAGACAAGAAGGAATTGAGGAAGAATAACAAAATAACAATGGATTTCATCTGGGAAGGATTAACTAATCCGGTAAGAGAAAAGGTTGGTAAATGTTCATAAGCAAAAGAACTTTGGGATAAGTTACATGATATATATTATTCACCCATCATAGATTCGGAAAATGTCAAAGAAGATGCAGATACAAATCAAGAAGAATTATGTTCACCGTGTCAAGCAGATTCAAAAGATGAAGAGTACATAATCACCAGAGGTATTTTGTTTTGTTTTAATTGTGAAAAACGTGGACATATTGAAACAAAATGCCATGAAGGAAATGAGACAGAAAAACTAATTGAAAATGAATATAATTATGAAGAAAAATTGATTAGTGCTTTAGATGAACTAAGAGAAGAAAACAAATCATACCAACAAAATTGATGAAACAAAAGGAAAGTGTTCACATTTTTGAAGAATCCAAACAGGTCATCGAGAAATTAAGAACTCAACTAGAAGAAGGAAGAAAGATCAAATAAAATCTTGAATATCAAAAACAATGTTTGGAAACCAACATAGCAGAACAAAAGGAAGAAGCTTAAATGAGAGAGAAGATATTGAAAGATCATATTAAGGAAAGAACTAATGATCTAAACCAACTTGAGATAGAGTTTTGTCAAGAAGAGAAAGGACTTGAAGAAGAAATAATCGCATTAAAAATTCAGCTTGAAGAAGAAAAAAGAATAGAAGAAGTCATGAAGTCTCGGATAATGAAGAAAGAAGAAGAGGTTGAGAAGATTGAAGAAGAAGTTGTTACATTGAGAAGTAAAATCGTCAATCTCAACAAGAAAATTGAAGAGACAGAAACATCCATATCAGTTATAGTGAATGAAGAGAAGCACTCTAAGTTGCTAGAAAAGAAGAATGAAGAAAATAGAAAGATTTATGCAGAAGTACTCAAAGGAAGGAATCATGGTCAACCAAAATCTAAGAAAACTATTGAAGATACATCTTCAAGAAGACCATCCATGTTCAAGCCACAAAGAATCTTCAATCATGATCATGATCAGTCAAGGAAAAAATTCAGAAGGACTACGCCACAAAGAAGATCATTCACACCCAGGTATGCAAATTTATTTTATGGTAATTGTTTTTATTGTACTAACTTTGGACATAAGGTTGCATATTGTAGGGATTATAAAAGAAATGTTCAAGCAAGAATTATACAGGTTGTACATAGGTTCTATGGATGAAACAAACTTTGACAAATATACAGGTTGAGTATGATGAGCCCATTCAAATTTATTGTGATAATACAAGTGCCACCGGTATCTCAAAAAACCCAGTGATGCACTCCAAGACGAAACACATTACAATCAAGTATCACTTTCTACAAGAATAGGTTGCAGAGAAGAACATCAGAGTTGAATATGTGGGAACAAAAAAACAAGTGGCATACATATTTACAAAACCTCTTAAAGCAATGTTTAGTGTCTTGAAGCAACATGTTGTACATAGGTTCTATGAATGAAACAAACTTTGACAGATATACCGGTTGAGTATGATGAGCCCATTCAAATCTATTGTGATAATACAAGTGCCACCAGTATCTCAAAAAACCCAGTGATGCACTCCAAGACGAAACACATTCCAATCAAGTATCACTTTCTATGAGAATAGGTTTCAGAGAAGAACATCAGAGTTGAATATGTGGGAACAAAAGAACAAGTGGCATACATATTTACAAAACCTCTTCCACGAGAAGCCCTTGAGTATCTTAGACAGAGACTAAGAGTAATTTCTTCTCCAAAATGAATGATTTTGAATGCTTATCTTATATGTCTTAGATGTACATGAGGAAGCACCATAAATAGGACAAAGGGGGAGAGATTTATCATATGCAAAGGCAAATGCTTGGAGAGAGAGAGCATAGAGGCATGTTTCCAAGGGGAGCGATTGTCACAAGGGAAGAATGAGTGATATGACTTCAGAGTGATACCCTTTGTCAAAGGGGGAGATATTATTCATATGAAGGGAAAGAGAGTAATCAGAGGCTTATAAACACAAAGAAAAATCAAAGGCACGTAGACAGGGGGAGTATCCCTAAGGGGAGTTCAGTCAGGGGGAGCAACCCCAAATGGAGATACCCTTTTCCATTGATGTCAAAGGGGGAGAGATAGAAACATTGATGAAGAGTATAAGCATGAATGCTATCATGACTAAGTGTTTCCATCAATGTTGTTGTTGCCATCAATGCCAAAGGGGGAGATTGTCAGACAATTGGCTTAGGTTGATGGATAGTTGGTATGGATTGTTGGTTGTCATTGATGTCAACCATTGGAGAGTGATATTTTAGATTGATGTCAACCTTTAGTGATTGATGTCAACCCTTGGAGAAAGTCTGGTAGCACAAAGGTTTGAGTAATGGACCCAAGGTTGTTTCATGTACAATGGAATGAGTTTTAATATATTTGAAGGAAATACTATTCTAGATGAATAGTACATGTCATTCCATTTTCGATGGTATGTGGAACGCCACATAACTCCTCACGGTTAGAGAGTTATGGCCATGAGAAGTTGGAGAACTCAGGTTTGGGTAATGGACCCAAGTTTGTTTGATGAATAATGGTATGAGTTTTGATATATTTGCAAGTAATACTATTCTATATAGATAGTACATGTCATGCCATTTTTGGTGGTATGTGGAACGTCGCATAACTCCTCACGGTTTGAGAGTTATGATCTTATGAAGTTGGAGGACACTCATATGTTGGCTTGAAGCCCCAAAAGGTCAAAGAAGTCAAAGATCTTGCAAAGAATAAATTATTATTTAAATGATAAAGTAAAGTGACAAAGTCAAGAAATATTATTTAAATAATAAAGTGAAGTGATAAAATCAAAGAAGATTATTTAAATGATAAAGTGAGGTGACAAATTCAAGGAATAATATTTAAATGATAAAGTAATGGAGAACTTTCTAATTATGGAAAGTTGTTAACCCTAAAAATGAGGAAAACAGGTTAAGTGACCTATAAATGGGTTAAGTGACCAAGAAATGGGTCAAGTGACCTAGAAGATGCTTCTAAGGAAGATATTTGGAGAGTATAAATAAGTGGCAAGGCTCTCTTATTTTAGATCACACTTGAGCATATTGAATATCTATAGGTGACCGAGGTAACCAAAGGATATCTAAGCCGAATTTCAGAAGGAAGGTGAAGAAAAGAAGGCCAGAATTCAAGGGAGGATAAATTCTTTTGATGATGCTTTCTAAGGTATGTTATTTATAGGCCATCTCACCATTTTTGCAATAATGTTTTTTCTAGAATGATTCATACCGTGAAATTGATAGGCCATCGAGGAAACATATGCAGGTATCTGTGGTAAAAAGTTCAGCTTGTGGGTTATTGTATTTTTGGAGTTACACTCCGTGGAAAATAGAGTTTGTGGCTAGTCCTGACACTAGTCTAAAACATGTGTTTCGGGTAAAAACGTCATAACTTCTTCATAACAGATCCAAATTCAGTAATACCAAATGTGTTGGTTAGAGTACAATCTGTAGTATTCTATGCAACATTTTTAGATCGATTCAACAAATATTACGTACGAGGCACGCTCTACAAGGTCTCTCTCTAGAATAAGCCATAATTCAACAAGTTATTCCATTTTTGCTATACTCATTTTTTGAGAGGTTCTAAGTAGTGACACCTAGAGGAATTGCATAAAAAACACTAAATAACATTGTGTACCATTTTTAGATCTTTATTCATTACAAGTACATAGCTATGATTATTTCAAGTTAGGGTTGTTGACTAATCCAAAACTAGTCATGTGAGACTAAAGAAAAGTTTGATGAAAATGCTAGTCTCTTTTTGTTAAAGTTAAGGAAGGTTTGTAGGTATGTGATCATATACATCAGGTCTATTACAGAGTTACAA
>JASDQU010501978.1:36102-66711 GCA_032191745.1 Picea mariana
ACTAACGTTTGTTTGAATTGCAGGTATTTTCACAGTGATGGCACCAAAATCAAAGAAAGAAGAAGCCGAGGAAAATCCTTTCCTCCTGCCTCCTGTCGACCTCAACAGGATCCATTTGGCCGACAAGGATCATTTAATCGCAGACACCAGGTGCGAATTTGACTTCGCGGATTTGTAGTCATGGCTAAAAGATATTTTCTTAGATCAGAGCAATGAAATTGGGCTCTGGAAATCCAACCTTCCCCTATATCTTTTCCCCCAGGTCCACCATTTCCTTGAGTTCACCCTCAAGTGTTAGGCTCATTACCTCCCCAACCAGAGAGCCATAGTATCTTCATCAGGAGAAACCTTGTTCTTCATCACACCAGAGGCCATTGATCAAATGATGCAGATACCAAGAACCAAATCTGTCTCCCCTTTCAACTTCAAAGTCATCACAGAGCTATACCAGAAGTTATCATTCCCTCAGAGAGCCCAGATTTTCGATATTTTCCTCCCTTAGGCTGCTCATCTCCCTAAGACAAATACCCCGTACCCTTCCTCCCTATTCTCGGTAAAGGGAAACCAAATGATTTCACCGCTCTGTGCTTTGCTGGGTTATTTTTCTGACAAATGGGTGGATGAACCCATATTGGGTTTTCTGTCCATCTTCTCCACAGAAGAAATACCCACCACACAGTTCGACTACAACACTTTCCTAGCAAATAATATTCATGAATAGTTTTCAAATTTCGCCACAGAGGGCATGTTTTGGTATTCCTCAATACTGGCCTACATGTTCACTTTCATTCAGGTGGATAGATTCTCCTTTTGAATCTAGAAGATGGACAAGGATGGGAGACCGCAAGCGGTAACAACTTGGACTTCGCTACTCAGACAAAATTCTACAAAATTCATCTTCAAATAGTTTATCGAGTAGTTCTACCATCCAGTGGTGAGCATGCTCAGTGGTAGACCTGAACTGAGAATAAATGAGGAGATTCAAAGGATTTTACACCTCTCAGGCGTTGCAAAAATAGGAGACTGGTATATTTACCAAAACCACACCAAGATCAGGGTATATGGATGCGAGTTGGCTCCATACTTTTTGTGTCTCTGAAAAAGAAACATCAACTTAGAATTAAAGGGAAAATAGGGTCTTTCATCTGCAGTAGCTGAGGCACCGGGGAGGAAGCAGACAAACTGTTGAAAGAAATGAAGTTTTTTGTTATTTTCATATGGCACTATGATTCGTGTGGGATAATTTCTGAGATGAGGATTAAAAACAAAAATGTCCCATATGTTCATACACCCAAGCCTGAGATAGATAAGTTCGTGAATCAAATAGAATGGGAGCCGAAAACTCTAGTCGATATGGAACAGCAGGACCCCTCGGTCATCATCTCACAGACTACTACACCACATGTTCCTAAGGAGAAAAGACACAGGAAGGATAATTCACCTTCCGTCACTGAAGTCTCAGTTGAAGATTTCCAATTACACACCAAAAGGCCAAAAACCAGTCTTACACCTGACACAGCTGGTGAAAAGGAAATCCAATCCACTGCAACTATGAAAGATGATCGGTCACTTCTAAGCACAAGCAACAAGAAAATAATGTCTACCATTGTGCCTAAGAAGCCCACGAATTCTCCACCAGTCAACCAGCTGAGTAAAGCAGGACCAAAGTTGAGTATTTTTGAGAAGTATGACCTGATCAAAAAGAAAAATCAGATGCTAACCAACAGTACATATGCTCAATTTTGGAAACATACATCAATGACACAACACAGACTATTGTCCGCATTCAATACAAAGAAGGGTAGAATGCACATGGAATTTCTGTAGGCACAGGTGCTAGACCCGAAAGAAATCACTGATTACAAAAGGGCAACATTTGAGTTTCATACTAGGGATGTGCATCCTGCTAATCAAATGGATCTGCACAGGAAAACTGGGGAAATGATTTTCTCCACATTGAAAAATGCTTTTACTGTGGCCACTAAATTACAGGTATTTCTGAGCAATGTCCAGACGCAACTGAAATTATAAAAGATATCATCCTTTGCAAAGGATAACAGAATTAAGAAGTTGGAAGAATTGGTCCTCAAGATCGGGTATGACCCCTCAAATGTGAAAGCAGTTGAGGAGATGCTTAAAAATAAAAATGTCGATATAGCATCTCTGAGGAAACAATTGAAACTGCCACTAATGGAAGATGCACATGCAAAGAAGATAGCTGAGACAGAAGGGGAAAAGGATGAGATGCTCAGGTTGATAATGGAGCAAAATGCACAGTTGAAAGAGATGGAAGTAGAACTGGAAAGGTTATTGAAAGAGAATGAACAATCAAAGCCTATGGAAGTCATTCTATTGAGTGCAGTTGCACTCATAGGAGTAAGCACAACATCCACAGCAGGAATCCTTTCGGTAGAAACTCCTTCAGCAACTCCATTGACAACTCTGGAGAAGACAGTAAAACTGGCAAAATCCATGGAAGAGATGAATTTGCAAGAGACAGAGATTAGCAGGCTTAAATAGGAGATTGAGAACCTTCAAGAACTCAAGTCTTCTTACCAAACAAGCTACTCCAAGGAGAAAAAAACATCAGACAAGCTCAAACAGGAATTTCAATAGCTTCAAAAGCAAACAATGGCAGGAAAAACACTTTCTAAGGTTAAGGAAAATGTCTGGATGGATATCACCAAATCCATAAATGAGATATGGCCTATGGTTCAAATCATGTTCGAGAAGAACAAACTGGTGCAAAGAAGCAAGCAGGCGATTGAGAAGATAAGAGGAGAATTGGGAGAGATGCCCGCAGAAGCCACTGAGATCATTAAATTCCTGAATTCAAAAACCAGAGAAGAGTTAGAGGATTTGAAAATTGAAGATAGGACAGAAACCATCCTTGAGGTCAAGAGGGTCTTGACTAAAAGAGGATTGATGCTACAACTGGAGGAAAAAGTCCAGGCTATGGACATAGGAGTGCAAAGATTTTTCAGCAAAATTGAAGCTCTGCAGAAGAAAGGCCTCCCTGGCTTAAGGGTCATAAATGATAAGTTAATGACACTTTCTGATTATAAAAAGAAACTAGCCACCATGGCTAAAGATAGTTCAAAATTCTCGGGAATACAGGGCAGTATCATAGGCAAGGCATTCTTAGAAGCTTTCCAGTCAGACATCAACATACAACACGAGATCCAGTACATTTTCATCATCAAACCAACTTTTTCCAAGTATACAGAGATGGATGAAGTATACCGAAGATTGCTCAAAGTCAGTGTTCCCAGTAACCTTCGATGGGAAGAGTTATGCAATCTGATCAAGTAGGAGATCAGGTGTCCAAGCCTAGTCAGCTATCCAATCAGACGAGGTCGTGCAGAGGACTCACCAACGACTTACCCCAAAATCAGCATGAATATTTCAACACATCATCAAACAGTTCCTAAATTTTTGTATCTTGTTGAGTTAGTTAGCTAAATTTAGATTTCCACATCCTGATCTTTAATGACAGGATCGTATGTAATTTTTCATTATAAATACTTCAAACTTTGAAGTACCGAGGGTTGATCTTTATGCCCTGTAAGCCAGAAAGACTGAAATTTTTATCAAGAGATCTTCCAGTAATATAAAGAAACGTTCATAGGATTCTCGCATGTTATTCATTGGTGATGTTTTCTTTTCTATGTTAAATGTTTTTTCTCTCTCAGTTGTCATATTGTTTTTTAATCTAATCTTTTAAAGTAGCACATGTTGCAGGATTTTTCTTTGTATACCCTATTTCCAGCTTTGAAAGATCTTAATGTTTATCTTTATGATATTACAATGAAGAAATTCTTAAATGCTTCTTTACTTTAATTGATATTCTCATCTTCTCTGCTATTCATCATTTTACTGCTAAAGAATCCAATGAATGCATTATCTTTCCCTGTGAAAAGAATCTTTTAGTTTTTGTTTAGATTTCTATCTTTATAATACAGACCCCATAGCCCAACGAAGGTGTAAAACCTTTTCATCCAACTTAACAAAAACAACAACAAACCTTTTCAATCTTATTTTGTTTAACTAGCCTAATATCTTAAAGTTAAAACATAGCTAAATCATACAGAGAGATCCCTCTCTGAAGTTGGTAGGGATAGATTCCAGTTTCAAAGTGGTTGGATAAAGTTACCTCTTGTAAATTTCTTCTACTCTAACAACCTCTGGGAATTTATAGAGCGTTAACACTATTCAGATAAATATGAAAAATTTCTCCATTAATACATATTAGTATGAATACTATTGAAATGGATATCAAACCTTTCTCTTGGCCAATACTTAGCCAGTTATCTGGCCACCAGGCCCTGGGTTCGTGGTACCCAACACCTATGTCCCTTGTTCCATCATATACATCTTGCAGCCAAATAACTTTAGTGATCTGTAATTTAATCTTTTACTAGTGAGAACCCAGCAGGGGTTCGAAAACATTGCCATTAATAAATAGAAAAAAAAGGTTTTTCGACTGTCAGATATTTATCCCTTTTCCCCTTTTCCTTTCCCGTCCATTATGGCTTTATGGTTTTATACTTAGTCATCTTTCTATGATGGGTGGTTTCAGGGTTCATGGGATGAAATATCTTCATCTCCATATGTATCTTCACATGACAAATCAGACGGACTGTTGTTCCTTTCCATACTTAGTCAATTTTATGGGCGTGGTTGCCGGGTTGGCGCATATGAACTGGCCTTTTCTTTGTCCCTCCCATTATCACTTTCTGGATATATACTTAGTCTCCTTTATATGGTATCCGGTTCCAGAGTTGGCGGGATGCCATGTCTTCATCTCCATCTATATCCTCACATGATGAATCCTGCCGACTGCTGTTCCTTTCCATACTTAGCCAATTTTATGGTCCTTGTTGCGGGGTCGGTGCTTACGAACTCAGTTGTTTATCGTTTAGTTATATACATGTTTCACTCAAAACATTCGTGATCTACATTAACTTCGGTCAAAGTATCTGTCGCTACCTTCCATCTCCAACAACTTCGCGTCCTTCCTGATATACATCAGCTATGCTCTTACTAGTGACAACTAGACATAGTGGTATGAAAAATACTTCCGTGATCTGCAATTTATGCCTTAACTGGTGAGAACTCAAAAGGGGTTTGAAAGGATTTTCATTAATAAGCAAACACTAGATATTCTTCTGTGAGATACTTAGTCCTTTTTCCCTTGTCTTGTTCTCGTGTATTATCGCTTTCTAGTTATATACTTAGTCGCCTTTCTATGATCACGGGTTCCAACATTGGCATGTTGACATATCTTCATCTCCATCTATATCCTCTCATGGTGAATTGGACCACCCACTGTTCCTTTTCATACTTAGTGAATTTTATGCCCATGGTTGCCGGGTTGGCGCTTTCGAACTTTGCTACTTCTTGTTCCGTGATATACATCTTCCACTCAAAATTTCTGTGATCTACAATTCCACTGCGGACTCCTTCGTCTTTTTTCCCTTTTTTTCTTCCCGTGTATTATCGGACTATAAAGTATGGACATGATATTTTATACAACATGCACGGATTGTGCATTCCATACATAGCCACTTTTTGGATCTCGGGTTCTCAGGCAGGCGGGCTCAAAATTGGGCCTCCATTGTTCCGTGCCCTACAAATAGCATCCATAATTCCGCGATATACAAATTGAAAAGAAGACTTGCGGGATGGATGCCTCAACATTACACTTCTATTGTGCCGTGTCCTCCAAACAACGCTCGGAGTTCCACGATATACAAATTGACAAATTGACACATAGACTCTAGGGTTGGCAGGGTGAATATTGTCGTTGTTTACGGATGGTAATCCCTATCAACTATCTAACAATATCTAAAAACATTATTTTCGATACTAAATTAGCTCTTAGTAGTGACAACTGGTCGCTGCCTTCCATCCCTAGAAACTTCACGTCCTTCCTGATATACATCAACTATGATCTTACTAGTGACAACTGGACACAGTGGTACGAAAGATACTTCCATGATCTGCAATTTATGCCTTGACTAGTGAGAACTCAGCAGGGGTTCAAAAGGATTTGCAGTAATAATAAAACACTAGATGTTCTTCTGTGAGATACTTAGTCCTTTTTCCCTTGTCTTGTTCCTGTGTATTATCACTTTCTAGTTATATACTTAGTCACCTTTTTATGATCACGGGTTCCAACATTGGTGTGTTGACATATCTTCATATCCATCTATATCCTTGCATGGTGAATTGGACCGCCCACTATTCCTTTTCATACTTAGTGAATTTTAAGCCCACGGTTGCTGGGCTCGCGCTTTCAAACTCTGCTGCTTCTTGTTCCATGATATACATATGCCACTCAAAATTTCCGTGATCTACAATTCCACTACGGACTCCTTCATCCTTTTTCCCTTTTTTTCTTCCCTTGTATTATGGGACTATAAAGTATTGACATGATATTTTATAGAGCATGTACAGATTGCACATTCCATACCTAGCCACTTTTTGGATTGCAGGTTCTCGGGTGGGCGGGCTCAAAATTGGGCCTCCATTGTTTCGTTCCCTACAAATAGCACACATAATTCTGTGATATACAAATTGACAAGCAAACCTACGGGCTGGCTGAATCAAAATTGCACTTCTATTGTTCTGTGTCCTCCAAACAGCACTCGCAGTTCTGCGATATACAAATTGACACACGAACTCCAGGGATGGCGGGGTGAAGATTGCCATTGTTTATGGATGGTAATCCCTATCAACTATCTAATAGTATCTAAAAAAATTGTTTTCAATACTATATTAGCTCTTAGTAGTGAAAAATGGACACAGGTACAAAACAGCTGGCATCACACCCTCTGCAATATACAAATTGACTACCGGATTCCGACATCGTCCTCTCTTTCGTGTTATAGATTATGCATTCAAATGTTTGAAGTGATACAATTTGAACATCGGGGCCTTGCTTCCTCTAGAGAAACCTTTTCATCTTGTTTTGGATCCTCCTATTGCTAGGTTCACAAAATGTCCAACTCTTGGATACTGTTTCAGGTTGGCACCAAGCTTCATTCTACCACGGTTCACAAATGTTTCAAAGTATTTGTCGCTACCTTCCATCCCTGCTAACTTCCTCTCATTCCTAATATATATTAGTTGTGTTGTTACTAGTGACAAATGAACACAATGGTACGGAATAGTTGGCATCCAACCCTCCACAATATAGAAATTGACTACCGGGTTCACATCTTGTACTCAAAATTTCCTTGATCTACAATTTCACCACAAACTCCTTTGTCCATTTTCCCTTTTCTTCTTCCCATGTATTATGGATTTCTGGTTATATAATTAGTCACCTTTCTATGATCGTGGGTTCCAGTGTTGGTGGGCTAACATATCTTTTAATCCATCTATATAATCACACGATGAATCCGACCGACCGTTGTTGCTTTCTATACTTAGCCAATTTTTTAGCCACGGTTGTCAGGTTAGCGTTTTCAAACTTTGCTTCTTCTTGTTCCGTGATTTACATATTGCACTCAAAACTTCCGTGATCTACAATTCCACCACAGACTCCTCAAACTCGCAAGATTCACTCTACCATGGTTCACAAATGTTTCAAAGTATCTGTCGCTTTCTTCCATCCCCACTAACTTCTTGTCCTTCCTAATATACATTGGTTATGCTCTTACTAGTGACAACTGGACACATTGATACGAAACAATTCACATCCAGCTCTCTGCAATATATAAATTGACTACCGAGTTTCGACAACATCCCCTCTTTCGTGTTATAGATTATGCATTCAAATGTTCTGAACGATACAATTTGACCGTTGGGGCCTCACATCTTCTGGGGAGACCTTGTGAGCCTATTTTGGATCCTCTTGTTAACGGGTTCACGAAATATCCAATTCTTAGTCACTATTTTGGGTTGGCGCGTTTGAAATCTGCTTCTTCTTGTTTCGTGATATACATATTGCACTCAAAACTTCCGTGATTTACAATTCCACCGTGGACTCCTTGATCCTTTTTCCATTTTCTTCTTCCCATGTATTATCACTTTGTGGTTATATACTTAGTCTCCTTTCTATGATCGCAGGTTCTAGCGTTGGTGAGTTGACATATATTTATCTCCATCTATATAATCACAAGACGAATCCAACCGATCGTTGTTTCTTTTCATACTTAGCCAGTTTTATGGCCGCGATTGTCGGGTTGGCGGTTTTGAACTCTGCTTCTTCTTGTTCCATGATGAACATCTTGCACTCAAAACTTTTTTGATCTACAATTCCACCGTAGACTCCTCGAACTCGCAAGCTTCACTCTACCAAGTTCACAAATGTTTCAAAGTATCTGTCACTACCTTCCGTCCTCGCTAACTTCTTGTCCTTCCTAATATACATTGGTTATGCTCTTACTAGTGACTCTTACTAGTGACAACTGCACACACTCATACAAAATAGTTCTCATCCAGCTGTCTACGATATAAAAATTGACTACCAGGTTCTGACATCGTCCCCTCTTCCTTGTTACAGATTATGCATTCAAATGTTCCGAACGATACAATTTGACCGTCGGGGCCTCACGTCTTATGGGGAGACCTTGTCTGCTTATTTTGGATACTCCTGTTGATGGATTCATGAAATCTCCAATTCTTAGTCACTGTTTTGGGTTGATGCATTCAAAATCTGCTACTTCTTGTTCCGTGATATACATATTGCATTCAAAATTTCCGTAATTTACAATTCCACCGCGGACTCCTTAGTCCTTTTTCCCTTTTCTTCTTCCCATGTATTATCACTTTGTGGTTATATACCTAGTCGCTTTTTTATGATCGTGGGTTCTAGCGTTGGTGGGCTGACATATATTCATCTCCATCTATATTCTCACATGACGAATCCGACCGACCACCGTTACTTTCCATACTTAGCTAATTTTATGGCCGCGGTTGTTGGGTTGGCGCTTTCAAACTTCGCTGCTTCTTGTTCCGTGATATACATATTGCACTCAAAATTTTCGTGATTTACAATTCGAACGCAGACTCCTTGGTCCTTTTTCCCTTTTCTTCCTCCCATGTATTATCGCCTTCTGGTTATATACTTAGTCACTTTTCTATGATTGCGGGTTCCAACCTTGGTGGGATAACATATCTTCATCTCCATCTATATCCTCAGATGATGAATCCGGCCGACCGCTATTCCTTTCCATACTTAGAAAATTTTATGGCCGTGGTTACTGGGTTGGTACTTTCAAACTCTGCTGCTTCTTGTTCCATGCTATACATCGTGCACTCAAAACTTCCGTGATCTACAATTCCATCGCAGACTCCTCGAACTCGCAAGCTTCACTCTACCACAACTCACAAATGTTTCAAAATATCTATCGCTACCTTTCATCCCCACTAACTTCCTGTCCTTCCTGATATACATTAGTTATGCTCTTACTAGTGATATACAAATTTCCCTCTAGACTGTCCTACCATACCCTCTTCGTTATTACACGTATTGCACTCAAAAAATTTTGAGACATACAATTTGACCCTCACACCCTCACCTCCAATGTTTGTACCTTGTAACCCTATTTTGAAATTGTTTTTTTCATACCCGCGACCTCCGTACTTTCTTACTATGCAATTAGAAACCTTTCATTCTAACCTCTGACCATGCAGGAACTGTCAACATTTTCATTAATGAGCGAAACGCTAGAGGAACTCTCCCATTATTATGAATTAAACCAAGATGTGCAGAGAGTTATTTTTTCCCTTCCAATTGTTCATATCGAACACGCATTGTCATGTTGGCCCGCCCAAGAAATATACAATGCTTAATCTCTCATTTCCGTATCCACCGTGTTCGCATTTCTATGTATGCAATTACTAGTGTTTAATGTTAACAACGCATCATGCAACAACCATCCAAATTGTCATTAATGAATGAAAGTCTTGAGGACATCTCCTATTCACACGCATTGGACCAAGATTTGCGCAGGGTTATATTATCCCCTCCAAATTTTCATTTCATTCATCGTCTGGAGGAAACAAACATTCTTGTAGACTTATGGAAGCAGGTCGAAAACAATTTTGTGGAGATACAGTAAATATCTTCGGACATCAGGACCATAACTTCTAGTGGTCCAGGGCATACTTTTACTATTCATCCCATTCCACCCAGAACGAAGTGATTTGGACCTCTGGAATCGCTCATGCAAGCTGCATCCCTGAGGTTTTTGACTGTAAGGAGGTGGTCTCTTGGTGCGCCGAAAAATATATTCTAGGCCAAAGAATTATTCCACTACACGACCATTATCCCGTTTCTTTTTCACCTCAAGTCTTTCACAAGATGTTAAAATTTTCGGAGCCAACATTGACGTTTAGAGGACAAGACTGCGAACAGTTTCTAGAAAAACATGATAACGGGTTGGACATCTTAGCCGACTTCCTTAAAGACCTGACAACAGTTCCTGAAGATATCACAAGGTTGTAGGTAAGTTCCTTTAGAAATCCATTCCAGGAAATTGCTTGGTTGTTTACGAGAATAATGGGATATGCATCCACGACAAGCATTTCCCATACAATTATTTATATTTTGTATTTCACAATCAAGGAATCGAATAAATTTTATATGTCGTCCTACTTGATTTTCGCAATAGTGCATTATTGTCCGTTTCCAAAACTTTCTCTTTCCAATAAAATAAATTGTGGATTCGACCCAGTAACATTCTGAAATGAGGCTCTATGGAGGCACAAGGCCTCCCATTTTTTTTATGAATTTTTCAATGGCTTTGTCTTAGTTTTCAAAGATTTATTGTTAGGCAAGGATGCTCCATGGATGTCTGGACAAGAAATCAAGTTTTTGAATAGGAAGATAACACTTGAACAAAAGGAAAATCACAGTGTCCTCATGGTCTTTGGCTCTAAGGAAAATCTTGATTTGCTTCCATGCCACATCATGGGCAAGATGTTTGTTGAAGAAATAGCAAGGAAATACAACCACTCGTTGTAGTTTTTCCATGACAAGAAAAAAAAAATAGTTCATTCCTCTACCCTGGAAAGTTGTAGAATTCGTGTGAAGAAAGGTCAACAAGATTGACGGGTTTTTGTCTATTTCAAGAAATTGAACCTAACATATGCTGAAAGGATAAAAGGGTTCTACCCTAATGGAATTTTTTGAGAACCTTTACTGGTAGTTGGATTTAACAACTCTTTTATCCGTAGACACCTGAATGAAGACAGGGACAGTGATGACAACAATCTTGCTTGTGTCGATTTCGAAGCAGAGACATTTCAAAGTGCAAATGAATTGTATAGACAACAGGGAAAAGTATCTAGTGAGAAGAGTACCCAGTCCCCCTCCAACACTCCCAAGAGAAATACATCATGGAACATCACTTCGATGACCCACCCCAGTAAGAAAGAAACCCATAAATATTATAATGGAGAAGGAGATAACAACCCTCCTCGTATAAAAATTGATAGTTCTCACAAAATTCCACTGACGAAGAAGAGAAAAAACAATGCAGGGCAGGCAGAGGAACCCGAAATTGAAAGTGAACAGGTGCAACTTGAAATTGAAACGGAGAACATGCAGAAAATTGGGTCGTCTGCAGTGGAAGTAGATGAGACCAAAATTTTTGACGAAGATGAATCCTTCTTATTTCAGAGTGCTGTTTTTGACAGCCAATATAAAAGTATGGTCATTGAAAATATATATGTAACAAACAAGAAAGGCAAATCTCTCACAGAGATTAACTTTAGGAAAATGCGGTCATCCCAAATATCCTCATTTCACCAAGTAACCGGTGAAATTCTTCATGATTCCATTGGAGGAATTGAGACGGAAAATGCCAAAATGAAAGATTGCCTCAACGAATTTGAGCAGGCTTTCATTGCAACCCCATAATTTTCCAGTCCTTTAGAAAAAATCTTGCCTGCTACCACTGCAACCAAGATGAAAGTATCGTCTACCTCCTTGCATTCTCTAGAGCCCTTGTAGAGAATAACATCAACAAAAGAATGTAGCTAGTTACTAAATCCTGGGAAACATTGCAAAATTTAGTTTCCTTTGGAAAGAAGGCAAATGATTTCTTGGAACATTTGGAGGAGAATTTAAAAAATGATCATCGTTTTTGTGAAGAGGTGATGACCCATTTTCCAACTATGTCGTCAACACATTGGAACTGAAAATAATACAAGAGAAACTCCCCTCCCCAAAGTAGACCAAAATAGTAAAAGCATGATGGCAAAATAAAGTTAACAACCTAGAGCTCATTGTCAAATCATGTAAAGAAGTCATATCAGAAAAGGAAGATTTATTCACAAGCCCAATCCAAATAGACTTAGATAGAAGTACCAACGAGGTTCAAGACCCAAACTTAATTCTCAAATCCTTGTCAATGACCAAAGAATCCTTCCATGAACAAGTTGATATTTTAAAGGGGTTGTCTTTCGAAAAGTTTTACGACATAGTTGAACATCATCTAGATGAGCTCGAGTGTTGGGTACTGGACTATGCAACACACAATGAAGAAATTGAACAGAGTCTGCATAGTATTTCAATGGATCTAAGGAAATTAGAAAATGACCTTTATGACATAGAAATCCGGGATGAAATCAACATGGCCCCCATGAAAAGCTACATCGAAGAATGGTTCCAACAGAGAATAGAGAACCTCATCCAGGAAGGGCAACAATCGGTTGACAAGAATCCACTGACCATCGACGACAACAACAAAAACACATCGGCTTCATAGTAAGTCTATACTGACATCTTGTTTTCTTTATCAATCCAGTTTAAGTCTATACTGTCATCTTGTTTTCTTTATAAATCCAGTTATGGCCTCTTTAAATAGAAAACTATAACCAAAGACTCATAACTTCCAATATCTTCTTTTCAGGTCTTCCTCTCTACTGTCGTGCACTTATTCTTTCGACATTCTTAATTCTTGTACTTATTTATTTTTATGGTCCGCAGGAGCCCCAATCCCAGTCTATATGAAAAACACATTCAAATTTCTAGAAATATGTAACACACATTATTAATTTTTGATAGATTTCAAAGAAAACTATTTCGGGAATGCTTTTATTGTATACTAAATTTTGGGTGTCCAGGAACCTTTGTTGTTTGTTCCAAAGAAAACGAATTCAGGACTGGTACATTTTTTGTGTCCTATCGTATGCCAATTTTTTTTTGTCTTGCATGACGTTGTTACTATTCTATTGTATGCTAAATTTTTGGGTGTCCAGGAACCTATACTTTGATAAATTTCGATTTTTCTTATGTCTAGAAGCCTCTGTTTTAAAGCAAACTAATTCGAGAATGCTATTTTTTTGTGTTTTTCTCCACAAACCTATGTAACATATGTTATTACTATTCTATTGTATGATTTTAAATGTTGATGTAATTTCCAGAGATATGTAACATGCATTATTAATTTTTGATAAATTTCTATAGTCTGCAAGTCCGCTTCTCAATTTGTATATCGCGGAGCTCTCGGTGCTATTTCTAGGGAATGGAACAACAAAGGCCCAATTTTGAGCCCACCATCCTGAGAACCCGCGATCCAAAAACTAGTTAAGTATGGAATGAGGGCTCCGTGCATCCTCTATAAAATCTCATCCCCATACTTTATAAAAGTACATATTTTGTATGTATAAAACTAAATATCTACTTTATAAAATTATATATTTGGTATGTGTAATTTATGTTGTCCAAGAACCTATAATTTGATAAATTTCAATTTCTTTTGTGTCCAGGAGCCCTTGTTTTAAAGATAACTAATTCGGGAATGCTAATTTCTTTGTGTTTTTTTCCACGAACCTATGTAACAGACGTTACTACTATTTTTTTGTGTTTCTCTCCACGAACGTATGTAAAAAAAACTAATTCAGGAATGCTAAATTTTTTGTGTCCAAGAAAAACCTTTCTTTTAAAGAAAACTAATTCGAGAATGCTATTTTTTTTTTGCTTTTCTCCATGAACCTATATAACAGATGTTATTACTATTTTATTGTATGCTTTTAAATGTTGATGTAATTTCCAGAGATATGTAACAAACATTATTATTTTTTGATAAATGTCTCTAGTCCGCAAGTCCGCTTGTCAATTTGTATATCGTGGAACTCTCGGTGCTATTTGTAGGGCACAGAACAACAGAGGCCCACTTTTGAGCCCACCAGCCCGAGAACCCGTGATTCAAAAACTGGCTAAGTATGAAATGAGGGCTCTGTGCATGCTCTATAAAATCTCATCCCCATATTTTATAAAAGTACATATTTTGTATGTATAAAACTAAATATCTACTTTATAAAATTACATATTTGGTATGTATAATTTATGCTGTCCTGGAACCTATAATTTGATAAATTTCAATTTCTTTTGTGTCTAGGAGCCCTTGTTTTAAAGATAACTAATTCGAGAATGCTAATTTCTTTGTGTTTTTTTCCACGAACCTATGTAACAGACGTTACTACTATTTTTTTGTGTTTCTCTCCGCGAACGTATGTAAAGAAAACTAATTCAGGAATGCTAAATTTTTTGTGTCCAAGAAAAACCTTTCTTTTAAAGCAAACTAATTCAGGAATGCTATTTTTTTTGTGTTTTTCTCCACGAACCTATGTAACATACATTATTACTATTCTATTGTATGCTTTTAAATGTTGATGTAATTTCTAGAGATATGTAACATACATTATTAATTTTTGATAAATTTCTATAGTTTGCAAGTCCGCTTGTCAATTTGTATATCGCAAAACTCTCAGTGCTATTTGTAGGGTATGAAACAACAGAGGCCCACATTTGATCTCACCAGCCCGAGAACCTGTGATCCAAAAACTGGCTAAGTATGGAAAGAGGGCTCCATGCATCCTCTATAAAATCTCATCCCCATACTTTATAAAAGTACATATTTCGTATGTATAAAACTAAATATCTACTTTATAAAATTACATACTTGGTATGTATAATTTATGCTGTCCAGGAACCTATAATTTGATAAATTTCAATTTCTTTTGTGTCTAGGAGCCCTTGTTTTAAAGATAACTAATTCCGAAATGCTAATTTCTTTGTGTTTTTTTCCACGAACCTATGTAACAGAGGTTACTACTTTTTTTTTTGTGTTTCTCTCCACAAACGTATGTAAAACGTATGTAAAGAAAACTAATTCAGGAATGCTAAACTTTTTGTGTCCAAGAACCTTTTAAATGTTAATAAACTAATTCGGGAATGCTAAATTTTTTGTGTCCAAGAACCTTTTAAATGTTAATAATTTTTTATATATTTCAGGAAAAACTAATTCGGGAATACTGTTTTATGCATGGAAACCACATGTATTTCAACTTGCTACCCACATGTCTGTACTCGATCGCATTTATTCCCATTCCAACCTGGCAAGGACTACGCTTCCATACAACACTTGTTTATTATGAAGATGATACAAATTTATATCATTTGTGTAAGTGATTGATGTGATATCTCCTCTTTATTTTTTATTTTTTATTTTTTTATGTTTAATCACATGCTCTAACAATTTGAAATGCATTGTGTCAAAACTTTAATTTTTTTTAGTGTTTCTTTTAAATTTCTTTGATAATATGTTTTGAGTGCTTTTTTTTTAAAGTTAATTAATTTAATAATTGACTTAAATGTATCATTAATTTAATTCATTTTTATTATAATAATGTTCTTTAAAACATGTAATATTAATTATAATTTTTTCCTCCATTATGATATTGTGATAGGGAGTATTATTCTATAAAAATCATTTAAAACTCATATCATATTTAGTTGTAGTTGTTATTTTACTCATATCATATTTATTTGTAGTTGTTATTTTGTAATAAGCTATAACAATTTTATTATGCATCCGAATATTTATTATGCATTAGAATATATGTATATGGATTTTTTTAATATAAATTTATATAATATAATATTTTTATAATATTTAATATTTAGAATTCATATTATATTTAGTTGTATTTGTTATTTTGTAATAAATTATGAAAATTTTATTATGTATCAAAATATATGTATATGAATTATTTTTTATATAAATTTATATATTACAATAAATTTATAATATTTAATATTTATAGTAAATGATTTCAATAATTATAAACAATATTACTTTCATATAAAAAACCTTAATTGTTTTTAATAATAACTTGGACTTTAAATCATAAGTTCTCCCTTTATGTAAATAGGTTTCCTACAATGCTTTTAAGCTTTTATTACTTTAAAAACATAATTAATAAAGTTTTCAATGAAATTATTTATGCATTAATTTGGATCTGTAAACACAATCTATTTGGAGGTGTAATTACCCTTATTACTTTTGTTTTTTATTACTTTTTATTATATCACTGATTTCTATACTTGTTAAGTTTCTTCTTGTTATTTTTATATTTGCAACGGTAGTGCCACTTTTGGATATATGCATTATATGAGTTGGCATTGAAATGTTTGGCTTGAAATCTAGATAAATAGTCAAACAAAGATGTCAAACAATAGGACTTACAAGGGAGGGAATATAGATAATGATGTTAAAAATGGCTAGAACACAAATGTGACTAAGGGAGAATTGCAACATCCGTTCACATAGTTCATTATGGAAGTTGGGAAATCATGAAACAATATACTAAAAACACTCCATAAATGAAGGTCTAGTGTATATAATTCTAGAAGGCCTTAAGAAGGATGAAGAAATGATCCTATTTTGAAGGAGATGTTAATATAATAATACACATAATGGTTTCGACCACTGGAGATGTTAGTATAAAGACTTCCTCTTGACGTAGTGTGGCACATCTAGACATGGAACTTGAAGTCAAAGATCAAAAGAAAGACACAATTTTTTTATTGTGATTCTTTCGATGTAACCATTATTATAGCTAGGAGAGTACATAGTAATATTAAGTCTCCAAAAAGAATACTTTCTCTTTGAATACGAGGGAATATTCATAATTTATAAACCATGCTTCACTAATAGTTATTAAAATCTTGTCACACATTTTCTTAATCTTGGGTTAGAGGCCATGGTTGTGCCCTTGAAAAACTTTAAAGACTAAATATTTCCACCATGTCGACTTAGAATCTAAACTCGTTGAGGATAATACACGAGTAGCCAAACACAAACTTTATTTTAAAAGAATAAATTCTACTACTTGACATGAGATAACCTTTCTATACTTCACTATTACGATATAAGGATGTAGTGTATTTATTTGTGTCCCATTTCATGCATATTGGAAAATGGGGCACATGACAGTCAAGTGACATTTTTTTTTTCATCTACTTTTGTGTTTTGTGTATCTTATAAATAATTTGTGGCTATGTAGCATCTTAGTTGTGTCCACTTTTACATTTTTATGCATCCATTTTGAATGTTTTTTACATCTTTTGCATCTATTTAAAATCAATTTTGTGTTCAAATGTGCATCCCTTTATCCTTTTTGCATCCATGTTACATTTATTTTGAATCCAAATTCTAACTTTTTATCATCTCTACGGCATTTCATGACATTCTCTCCATCGATAAATTTCTAATGAGAATTTGCCTTCCTAAATATGAGTTTGTATGTGTGGGTTATGGTCCTAATAATTGATCTTCTCTTTTCCAACTAGATGCACCTAATTGTTGGTATTTTAACTTCTAGTTTCTTCATCTTCGTGTCCTTTCATTTTTGTTGCATTTTAAAATTCTTGTCAGGGGCTTGGAAAATAGATGATAGTAGCATTATACATATCTTTTCAAAGATTGAATTGCTTATATTTGTGGTTAGTGCATCACTTATATTTATGAGTGTCTCACTTATGTGGGTGTGCATGTTATGTGTGTAGCTTATGTGGGTTTGTGTTAATGCATTGCTTATGTGGGTGTGTGAGTGGTGCAGGGAAAATTAAATTTTACTTTTCATGCAAGAAATAAACCCTCTATGTTCCAAACTCACAAAACCAACTGAATTTTCCACAATCACAATCAATTCAATAATTAACTATTCAACAAATTTGTGCTCACAAAGGTTGGGTCTTTAATAACTTTTGTTCCAAATTTAAACTTCATTTCATATTGATTTTATCTATGATCATGCCTCACTATGGTTGAAATCAATGTTTCCAGATGTCTATTTAAGTAGCCAATCGTTAAAAATCAACTTCAAATGATTTCAAAAGATATACCAAATAAAACTACACAAAACTAGGAAAACACATGCTACAAGAAATGCATGCATCAATTTTTCTATTATTTTCCTTTCCCACTCGATTGATGATGGAATAATCGAACATAATCCACCTCTCCACACTATCCAAAAAAGTAATTACTTCAAATATGGTCAATTTGATTGGTTTTGATCAACTCACATAAAACAAAACAATTGCTTCATTGTGGCGCCCCTTGTTGTAGCAACCCATGACTTGAAGAGGAGGGAAATTTAATATCAGGAATTTGAGATCCAAAACAATAGGATCTGATTTTCTATTTTGAGTAGGAAATCTAAATGATCCTACTTCCACTCAACTAATTGATTCGAACTATCACTTAATAAAGATATTGAATCTCTTCTTTTTATTTTCCTTAATCTATTACAACATAAATTCAAATTCAAATATTTTCTCAAAAAAACATGAATTTTGGACTTCTAGAAATCTGAGCAAGATATTTTCTCAATGCCCCTACTTCAGACTTCGAAGGAACAAAAGTATTCTTGGACTCTCATTCATGAGGTACTCAATTGTTCTACCACTTTTCTATATAATTGTAGGAGGTATCCAACTAGCATCCTCCACTGGGTGATCTTCCTATTTGACCAGATAATCATATTGTTCCTTGTCTTTGGTTTTATTAATCAATCTTCTATCCAAAATTTTCTCCATTTGCATTGGCTTGGTTGTAGGTAGTTTCTTCATCCATTGGATTGACTGGTCTTTTTCACTGTTTGGTTCACTTGTTGTTTCTTATTCATTCCCAACATAAGGATACATATCTGCTACTTTAAAGATCAGAGATATTTTGATGCCAACTCGGAGTTCGATCTCATAAACATTTGCTAAAAAATTTCCTCAAAATTTTGCATGGTTTGATCTTTTTCAGTTTGAATTTATTATATTCTATCTTGGGAAACCTCTCTTTCTTTAAGTGTGCCAATACTAGATCTCCTTCTTCAAAATTGACCTCCCTTCTCTTCAAATTTGCCTTTTTCTTATACTTTTGAGTTTTTTCCTGTAGCATCCCCTCAACTTGTTCATGCAATGACTGCATGGATGTAGCAAAGTCTTCTCCATCATCACTCCTTATCCCCACCTTTCCTAAATCTCTGAGTTCAAACACTCCTCGTGGGTGCACTCCATAATTGTTTTTGAATGGGCTTAATCCAATGCTTCGATTTGGTGAATCATTGTAAGCAAATTCAGCCTATGGAAGGGCTTGATCCCATTGATGTGGATGTTCACTTTTCAAGATTCTCAATATGTTTCCCAAACTCCTGTTGATAACTTTAGTTTGGCCATCAATTTGAGGGTGATAGGGTGAGCTAAAACTGAGCTTGGTTCCTAGATTCTTCCAAAATGTTCTCCAAAAATGACCAACAAATTTTTTATTTCTATCTGAAACTATACTTGTAGGAAGACCATGTAGTGTAATACTCATGTTTCCCCCAACTTGTAAATATAACTATAACTTTCTAACATACTATGGGCATATTGAATATGTGTGGATGTTGGAATTGATGAACCTTTTTTTTATAAAAGGTAATGTATATATTTCTTCTACTAAATAAAATGGAAAGTGTTTCATAACTGCTGAAGTGGTTTTCCAAGGTAGATCATGATGTGTGAGAGATATGGTGAGGGGAACCAACAATGGTTGATATGACCCCCACCCGACTAGTACTCTACTAGATTTAAATTATTCAGACCTAGAACAATACTCTAACCCAGAAAAGTAAATTACCAGTCAGGTTGGTAGTTGGGAAGTCCTCCTCAAGTGTCAATGAGGAGATGGGAAGGGTACCCATATGAAAAAATTCATGACCTGACCACTAAATGGGGATTTGGACCCATGAAATCTTGATGAGGAAGGTAAGAAAATGAAGGAAATTCATGGATAGAAAGGAGGAGGAAAGAGGAATGGGTCCGGTGACCATTTTCTGAGGAGCGAGAGCATGTGAAACTCTCGGGTTCAGAGGAAAACCGAGAAAAAAATGTGTTATGGGCACAGGAATTTGTTGGGTAATGTTTTCAGTCCAAGTTGATAAATGGGGTTGCAATGAATATGAGTGACTGAGGAAGAAATCATTGTAGACCCCCTTTCTTGGTGGAGAGAAAACCAATCTGCCAAATTCCTCTGGGAGGATGAGAGTGATCTCTATCCCTAGTTGTTGTTGAAAAAGAGTAAGAGTCTCTCTCTAAAAATTATGATCTAGCTAGGGGGTGGCCAGTGGTAAATCCGTCCAGGAGTTATTGTGCCTACGGTTGGGAGGAAAAGGGCACCCCTTTCAACATTTGCATCACTATCTAGTTTCTAGATAAGTATATTTGGTTAAATCTCTGTAGTGTTTAAATCAGAGAAAATTTTATAATATGTTTCAGAACTGTGTAAGTTTAATTTTTGACAAAAGTAACTTGAGAAATCTAAGTAAAATAAAGATAATGTCTTAGTTGAAGCTCATTTGATTTAATTCCTCATCTCTTGACTATATGTGTGTTAAAATAATATTTATTGGAGTAGATGTTGTGGTTGACTATGTTGTAGAGTTCAATGCATGCTTGGGAAATGATGATTGAACAATTACAAATCTCTATAAAACATCTGAAATAAGAGAGAGTGATTTTTCTGCATAATAGTGTTCTATTTTAGTATGTCCTCAAATCCCTATGCTAGAAAGCTTAGAGAATATTAGATCTGTGTGGACTTTAGAAAATAATCCCAAATATGGAAAACATTAAAATTCCTTATAAATAATTATCGAGAAAAAATAATTAGGAAATAAACATGAAATTTTCCTAATTGAATTAAAATACAAAAGTTCTCAAAATTCTATATGGGGCATAACTAAACTTTTATGTTAAAATCGGGTTAAATATCCTAATTGTGGGAAGAATCCCCTTAAATTTTGGTCGGAAGTAAATGCTGGTAGAAATACCAAATTTTACTCTGGAGGTAAATCTTTGTCTTAGGCCTATTTTTAATTTTTAGAATGAAGAAATTTCCATGGAATATAAAATTTTATTAAATCTTATATTTTTCCTTTTCTTATTTCCTGTAAGAGAAAATTAGAAATACATGTATATATATGTCTATATACATATTATTATTATTATTATTTTATTATGAAAATGAAGGTTAAAGTTCATGGAGCGTAAAATACCTAAGACCAAAGAGAATGTAATTTTTATTATTATTTTAATGACAATCACACCAGGGAAGAAATGGTGATCAAATTCTATAACCATCTCATGGTCTTCGGAACTCCAGGAGTTCGGAGCTTTGGGGATCTGGGATGTTTGGGTGATGGGATTCCACGAGCCAAAGTCATCGAATGCCCACACCCTTCCCTTCCCTGCGCAAGGTTGTAAAGGTAAGAAATACAATTAATTAAATTATTGTATTTAATGTGATCAATTAACATAATTCAATATAATATGCCTTTAATACAATATATATTATATTATAATCCAAAATATTTCATTGTATTTAAACCACAATGTAATTACAAGTGGTTCCCTGTCGGGACTTCGGAAATCCGGGTTAATTGAGAATGAAGAGTTGCGTGGAAGAACCAAAGGAGATTGACCTGGAGAAATCTCTCTCTTTTCAATTATTAAATATAATATTGGAGAATTTAAAACCTAGGCGTAATTTTCGAGGAATATATTATATTATTTTAAAGTTTATTAAAATGGTTACACACAAATAAGGCCAACTCTTTTCCTTTCCTTTTTAAATATTAAATAATATGGAAACATGCATAAGTGGGGCCACTTTGGAGCTTTGAGACTTTATCATAAAGGATGTGTTGGAGAGATGAAGGAGATTGACCCATAATTCTCTCTCTCTCTCTCTCTCTCTCTCTCTCTCTCTCTCTCTCTCTCTCATTTCAAATATTAAATCTAATATTAGAGACCTTATAAACCTGTGAGCAATTTCAAAAAGGTGAAATATAATATATATTTTAAATAAGTTATTATAAAGTACAAACCCTCTTTACCTTTTTAATTTAATATTTAATGTGAAATTATGTGTAAGCATGGACCCTTCAGGAGTTCGGGGCTCTAAGACTCTGGGGTGTTTGGGGTAATAGAATCAACAAGCAATGAAGGGTCGAAAGGCTAAACCTACCCTTTCCTGCTCCAATGGTTTCACAAATATTGATATAAACATTTAAAGTGAGTAATTATATTATAAATTAATATAATTAATTATATTTGCAACACTTTACAATATCAGTGAGACCCTCTTTGGAAATCCGACATTCGGGAGATTTGGGGTTCATAAAAGCATGATGAGGAATTTATCTGAAGTCTGGAGGCTTGGGTATTAATAGATATTAATAATCCTAAGTGTTCCTTTGATATGTTTAATCATATTATAATATAATTAATAAAAGAACATGTTGGTAATAATAAATATTAAATTGAATATGGTTAATCCTTTCCCCATTAAATAAATAAATATGCATATATTTATACATATATGTTAAATTACGTAAAAATTCGGAATGGAGTTGTGTGTCGGGGAGGGATTGAATTATATACCTTAATTAAGGTTAATCAACTTAAGTATTTATAGAGAAATTAACCTCATTGTGTTAGGATATAATTACTCATAATTATCATATGAGTAATTAATTGAATTAGTGCTAAACTACTTCTAAGGGGGTAAAGAGAAAGTAAAAACCTTAGTAATTATCGTGCCATGGGTATTAGGCTAAGAAAAAATTAATTATTGGATAACTAGTTGTGGAGAATAATTATCCTTAATGGGGTTTAAGTAATTAATTACCAAAGAATGGTATTCTATGAAATAGTAATTAAGTATTTTATTTGGACTATAGGAGAGGGACAATTATCATCCTCAAGTCGAGCAAGCCTAAGCGCCCCACGGTGACATGGCAAATTTTTGCTGACTAAGAACATCAGTGTGATGGAGAATGCTAATATTCAATGGGTTGACGAGTTGAGTGAGGTCCAGTAGGATTGGTGAACCTTAGGTGCCGAATGGAACCTAACCATATTTTGGGAGATCTGGCATGCATCGAGACTACCCATTGAGAGAAAGGGAATATTCCTCCATACCATATTCGTCGGAGGTAAGAAAAAAATTATACCCCATCCCTTAAAAAGGTACTTAGGGTTCGAGTGTGTGTGAGAGTGGTATCAGAGCGAGACACAACACTTGGCCTGCTTGGGCTCATGAACGAGTCACATAAAATTTTATTAGAGAAATTTTAAGGGGTAACACCCTATCTTACCCCATTCATAAGGAGATTATTTAAACCACTATTGAAGAGATGAAAAAAACTTTATGTTGTTGTCATATGATCAAAAAAAAATATGACCTGTGTGTTTCTAGTGTTCCAATTAATGAATCCAACTTCACCTTACAAATCACATGTGATGTTCATAAAATAGTAGATAATTAACTTACATAAAATGTTTTATCATCACTCAAACAATATGTGGATAGCAAGGAAAACTACAACGCAAAGAATTGGGACACACCATGATTTGGGGGAAAGCTCCCAAAATATAGAAGAAGAATCTGATGAGAGGAGGGCGGTGGAAACCCCTCCATATTTGGTTGAAACTATATGAAGCCTCATGGAAAAATTATAGAGTTGTAATACTGACAACGAAAGGATGATAAAAATAAACAGAAAAAATAAACTGAAATTAATGCAGTCCTACTGCAAATCCTATGAGATATACAAAGGCAGTTGCAACACGAGCCAACAACTAGTAATGTGGATATAAATCATACTAAAAAAACCCAAAGTCCCCTTGAGATACAAAATCATGGTCCTGAAAGTAGCCACAAAAGGAGGAGCACCTCAAAGAAGGCCCAACATGGAGCCAAGAGACATTCAATGGAAGAATCCTTTAGTGAGGAAAATGACAACTCCAAGGAATTGTCTAGTAGTGAGACTAGTTTACATTCCTAGAGGAGAAGAAAGAAGAGGAAACATTCCAAGAGACATGACCCTGAAGAGCTTAAGAAAGCCAAACCACCCACTTTTGATGGAGAAATTAAAAAGGGGGAAGAAGAAAAAGTTTGGCTACTTGGCTTGGAGAAGTAGTTAAGAGTCCATGACTATTGGGCGTAGGCCTATTTTGATAATGAAGTCTATTTTGGGCACATGCCTATTTTTGGAGAAAGATTTGTTTTGGGAATGACCTATTTTTGGAAAGAAAGACCTAATTTTGGAGCGCAAGAAATAGGTGGCAAGAAAGTAGGATACAAAAAAAGAAGGAAAAGCATCATGCAGGAGGAAAAGAAACATGGCGCACATGAATACAATCCTAACCGTGACAGGGTTAGGGTTTTTGACAAAGATTGTAATGGCTATAAGCCTATAAAGTAGTATAAATAAGGACCTAGGAGGTCTAGGTGATGGGGATGCCAATTAAGGATTGAGAGTTAATTGGTTGAAAATCTATTGATTGTACTGAGTCTTGTATAAGAGTCAAATAAGTTAGTCTTTGAGGGTTAGGTCACAGGATGAGGATCCTAGTGTGATCTAGTCAGCCTCACAGAGGGTTCTCACCGTCATTTTTCATTGTATTATTGAAGATGTAATGAGTGCAATGCAAGATTTTGTAGCAGAATAAATAAAAGAGTAGATAAACTAGATCTTTGTGGATGTATCCTCGGGATGGGGTGAACCATGGTAAACCTTGTGTTCTATGTGATGGTTAATGAATGCTTTACTTTATGTTGATCATTCGCTTAAGAATGAATGGTTAAAGTAGCTATATCATCATGCATGCATAGGTTTAAAGATGAATAAATCATAGAAGTAAATGAATGATTAAAAAGAATAATTCCTAAGGAACAAACAACCCTACCACAATCCCCACTCATTCCTAGACTAAAAACACCTGAGTATTGCAGTCCCCCATAAAATCTATCTCGGGTGAGACTGTGTTGTGCAACCTATGCGCAACGTTTCCTTCTGGTTTACCAGGAGGATCGATAGTTTTGAGGGTTTTGTTGGAAACCTGTTTGATATCAGAACCTAGGTCAACCCAAGAAGAAGAAGTTAACCAACAAATGGTTGTTTTTCCAGCTGGAACTGCACATGATTGAGTGGATGGGATCCCTGAAAGAAACGTGTGGAGGATGAAAGTATATAAGGAAATGTTCAAACCATGGAATCCAACAAAGGAGGAGATTGAAAGATGGTTGAAAACAAAGGAACTTGAGTTTGCACAGAAGGACAACAAAAACCCTAATTTAACACCACACAAATATCTCGACAAATGCATGTTTAGCGACTTGCATGAGGTATTTTCTATGATTTACTGCATTTTTTGTAGGAGTGGTTATTGAGGTTAAAGGACAACCACCCTACAAATCAAATCAGACAATTGGAGTGGAATCATGTGGATATCGCACAGTTACAACAAGTTAATAACAAATTTACACGTGCAATAGATTTATGGTTAGACAATATTGTTGCAAGGTTTATCACCAAATTTGCAGTAGATACCGTGAAGTCCTACACTACAACAAAGAAATATTTTCTAAAGGGACCCAGAGGTAGGTACATCAGATCGCAGTATAATTCAATCAATATTTTATTTTATGACAAGAGTGTGATCACCACAGAATCAGACAACTAAAGTTCCCTGTGTGCATGGGGGAAGTGGGGAAGCACTGACATGAGGTTGAGATATGTATATGGAGATGGATAAAGGAAATAATAAGGAATCCATGGACCCAATCATGATGGAAGAGGACTAGATAAAGTAGATAATGGAAAAAATGGAAAGACACGCAATGGAATACCCTACCAATATGAAATGAATAATAAGAAGAGAGCCATAGCTGATAGAGAGGGCTTGGTGAGCGAGGAAGAAGACATAGAGGATATACGAGCTATGGAGTATATTGAGGAAATATTGTGCACAACATATGAAAGGAAAATAAGAGGTCCATGTTTAGGAACAAAAGGAATAAATCCAATCCAGATCACCATCAGTGTGGAACCTACAACCCCATATGTGACTAATAGACTAGAAACAACATTGATGTTTAGATAACCAGATTTTAGTGGAAGAAGAACTACATGAAAGGGATCCAATCAAGGAAAATCAACTGGGGGGGAAATTTCAGGAAGTAACAGTCAATTATCGACACTGCGTGGAGGGAGTAGATCAACACAATTCAGAATGGCAGGACATGATCCCATGATTAGATTACCAAAGTTTCAGGGAGATATATCAGAGGACCCTGAAAATAACTTATTCATTTGTCAGAATATATGGGAATCAAAGAATATCACAAATGAGGATACAAAGATCACGTAGTTAGTTATCACACTAATAGGCCACACATTGGACTGGAACATGAGCGTGGTTGAAAACAGTCCACAGGGAGTACCAGAGACTATAGTAGACATGAAAAAACTACTGGTAAATGAATTTCAGAAGCCAAGCTCAGAAGACCAGTACACTAATGAAATCATTGAAATTGGGTAGAAACTAGGTGAGTCTATTTGGGAGATTGATCAGAGGTTCAAATGTCTGAAAGGTAAGTTGAAATATACAATTATTGACATGCATCATAGGCACTTATTTGTGAACTCACTGTTACCACACTTGAAATACCTGTTAAGAAAACATAAGTTCCAAACTCAGGTAGAGGATTTGTAGGTATCCTTACAACTGGAAGAGAGCCAGTATCAACAGACAGATCCAACAAGAGAGGAGTTGGAGGAGGATTTGAATAATTTAACATTTCAACTTAACTAGGATAAGGGAAAATAGAAAATAGAAGTTGTTTTGTGTACGTTATGCAGGACATAAGGACACCATAAGAATGGATGTCCAACTTTTGCGCAGTACATGGAAATAGGGGTGCCAAACCCCTTTCCAACAGGAGGAACATGGTGCGATATTTGTAAGATGCATGGGCATGATCCATATCATTGTCCAATGTTTCATAAGTATAAGACAATACCAAAAAGTTCATATTGCGATTTTTGCAAATCAGTGGGTCATGATGATAAGGAGTGTAGAATGATGGAGCTGATGAAATAAAAAACTTCATACACTTATAGGGTGCAAGAAGAAATGATGACAGGACTAGTTTCACCTTAGTTCAGCCAAGTACCACCAACATATAATAATTCACAATCACAACACAATAATGCTCAACCACAGTATAACCCCACACATTATAACTAGGTACCTTATTACAACATACCGTGAGGAGATTGAGGTGGATACAAAGGTGTAGGACGAGGAAGAGGAGGATTTGGAAGAGGCAAAAGACCAATAGTGTGCCACAACTTCCAAAAACTAGGAAATTATGCAAGGGATTGTCCACTTCCACCTGCGACATCTATGTACTTTCACACAATGGACCATGACACAGAAGACTTCCCAACACTCTTGGGAAAAATCCATGAAAAAAGGAGCCAGAACAACTGAAACGTCCAGTGGATTTCCATAGAATCCAGGGATGAGGGGAGAAACATCAATATAATCACTTGAGGAGAAGCCAAGATAGGAACTGATGCAACAAAACAAGATCCAACTCAACACCAATGGGTTAAGAATAATATTGAGCCATAGAAGTAGTTTGACGCATGAAAAGAAAATGAAAAATTTAAGGAGGCCAAACATGAGTTTCTCAAACATAATGTTGTGTCTACATTATTCGCATAGAAACCTCATAACCCACCAATGTACAATATTCCATCTTGAATGGACCATACCAGTGAAGGAAAACCTTCAGAGCATGTAAGTACCATAAATACGTTTCTGCAATTCTGTGTTAATTTATTGAATGATCCACATCTGTTAAAGTCTTACAAAATCTGCTAGAAAGATACAACACATAGGTAGTAGGGAAGTTAGAGAAAAAAACAATCAATCATATCCATACAAGAAGAAGGCCAAGCAGAGAATTTAGACTGAATGCCAACATTGGGGATTTCAACATGGGAGATATTATACTAGATTTAGGATTTGAAGTGAATGTCTTACCTAAGAAGACATGGCAGTGTATGGGGGAACCCACAATAGGCTATTCACCTGTCCAGTTGAAACTAGAAAATCAACACAGAGTGTTACCAATTGGAAGGCTTAAAGGTGTGACAGTAGATTTGTATGGAGTGCACACTATGGAAGATTTTGAAGTGATAGAGATAGTAGATGGCACAACACCTTACCCAACATTACTTGAATTGGATTGGGAATTTGATAACTAGGCTATAATCAACATGAAGACAAGAAAAATAAATTTTGAATCAGGCGAATATAGATTCATTGCAACATTGGATCCTTTAGAAGGAGAAAGGTTTATAGAGACCACTTGTTTGGATTTGGAGGAAATAAACCAGTTGTATAGAACCACCACATGAGAAGAGGATTATTTTAACCCAACTGTAGATAGGGTACTCAGCTGGATAAGAATTGCATCATGTGCTTTCAACTTAGACACGTGTTTGGAGACATGGAAACAGTGACTACATGAAGTTTCCACAAGGAGGTGTGTAAGAATAGACTGCACANATAAGGGAACATCCCAGTTTTCACGGGATAAATGACTTAGAGGAATTATTGAAAAAATATGAAGAGGAAGTATTAGAAAATAAGAGGATCTTATCCCTAGATATTGCACTCAAGGAAACACTTGCAAGATGGTGGGATGCACACAAAGAAACAATTCATAACTGGTATCATTGTAAATGAGTATTGTGCATTATATTTGGCGTAGAACGAGGGAGTAATACAGAGCAGAAGTATGATGGGAAAGGAACAGTAGTGGAAAACTTGGAGAAGTGTAGGACACAATGGAGGATGAAACCACCATAGGAATGGCCTCATCACTTTATCCATACATGGGAAGGGATCCCAAGGAACTAGTACATAGACCAAGAGATGCATAGAGGCACTACAAAATGGGTAGGATAACATAACAATTTTGTAGTAACCTTCTCATTCAAACATGAGAACCACAACATTGATTCAACGTTGAAGCTGATACATGGAGTGATATTTTTTGATGAACCAGAGGTTGAAATAATAACATAATATCAATAGTACAACATACAGACAATCAAAGAGTTATTGTCATGTTATCACGTCGAAGAGGAAACACCAGATGAAGATGATCCACACAACATTCAGATTAAAAATATTGAAAGAGAGAGATAGGTGGAAGGTCCATCTCTAGAGTTAGAGGTATTTTTTGCAGCAATCAAAGTTAAGAAAGTCAACATTGGGACAAATGATAATCCTAAAATGGAAAGTATTGGAGACTATTGGGATGAACAAAAATTAGAAATAATAACAGAGTTATTGCACGAATACGATGACGATATATTTCCAAGAACCTTTACAGAGATGAAAGGCATAGAAGGGAAACTAGGTGAGATGAAGATACCCCTCAAACCTGAGGCTAGACCTGTCAGATAGAGACCTTACATACTGAGTCCAGTGTATAAGCAGAAAGTGAAAGTAGAAATTGAATGAATGTTGGAAGATGGAATTATAGAACCAATAGATGAATATGAATGGATTAGTCCCATGGCAGTCCAAGAAAAGAAACAAGGGGGGATAATGATTTGTGTATATCTAAGGAAATTCAATGATTCTTGCTTACATTGTTGGTTGTGGAGCCTGATTATCTTCCTGATTCATAGGTCTTTTACTTTCAGCCTTGTTTATACCCCATGAATTATTTACACCCCAGAAGTATGTACACTCTTCCATGTGGGGGAGTGCAGAGGGGGGGTTCGAGGGTGAAGCCCCCGAAGGAAAAATTGCCTTGTAAATGTATATTGTAATTTCATTGTAAATCTGGACCGTTCATTATAAGGTCACAGATCTAATGATAGAGATTATGTTAGATTTTTTTTCCCTAGAAGTCAACCCTCGTTTATGAGGGAAATGTATTGCGGCTATGGTTCATGGGGAATATTGTATTCTGAGATAGGAGACTGTGAGAGAAAGAAGAGGAAGTTACAGTGGGTTTGTTGTAAGTTGTATCCCTTCATATGCTGGATAATAATAAAGGATGGACCTGGCAATTTCTCTGGTGGACATAGCCCACACTGGGTGAACTACGTAAATCTATGTCTCTATTGTATTGTGTATCTTCTGTGTTTTGTTTCCGCATTTGTTTTATTTTATTTCTCCATAGTCCTGTTTTTCTAACAACTGGTATCTGAGCGAAAGGTAACTCACAGGAAAAGAGGGTTCCTGGTTCGAGTGGGAGAAATGTCAGAAAATGGAAAGTTTAGAGTTGAGAAATTTAACAGCCAAAACTACCAGTTATGGAAGATGCAGATGGAAGACTATTTATATCAGAAGGATCTCCATTGGGTGGAATAACAAAGAAGCTGATGAATACGAAGGATGAAGAATGGGAGATTCTTGACAGAAAGGCTCTAGAAACGATACGACTA
>JASDQU010501978.1:66811-89453 GCA_032191745.1 Picea mariana
CAGAATGCAAAACCAGTTAGTACACCTTTGGCCAACCATTTAAAATTAAATAAGGAAATGTGTCCCAAGACACAGGAGGAGATATAATACATGTCCAGTGTCCCATATTCATCAACAATTGGCAGCTTGATGTATGCAATGGTTTGCACAAGACCAGATATTGTACATGCAGTGGGAGTTGTGAGTAGATATATGAACAATCCAGGTGAAGAACATTGGGAGGCAGTAAAGTGGATTCTTAAATGCTTTAGAGGTACTTTTAATCATGCATTATGTTTTGGAGGTTCAGAACCTGTTCTACAAGGATACGTTGATTTAGATATGGTAGGTGATAAAGATAGCAGGAGGAGTACCACAGGGTATGTGTTTACTATAGGTGGAATAGTAGTAAGTTGGATTTCAAAACTACAAAATGTTGTTGCACTTTCAACAATAGAGGCATAGTATGTTGCTGCTACAGAGGCTAGTAAAGAGATAATTTGGTTACAAAGATTTATGGAGGAATTGGGAAAGAAGCAAGAGAATAACAGGTTGTATTGTGACAGTGAGAGTGTCATTCATATTGCAAAGAAATCAACCTTCCATTCGAAGACTAAGAATATACATTTGAGGTACCACTTCATATGATCCACCTTGGAAGATGGAAATTTGAAGTTGGAAAAGATACACACTAGCCAGAATCCTGCAAACATGTTAACAAAGGGAGTAACCAGGGAGAAACTAAGTTCCTACTTAGTTTCAGTTGGTCTTCAAGAATGAAGATGAAGATGAGAAATTTTCCAGGTCCAAGAAGGTTCAGAGTCCAACATATATAATAGTGGTGGAGTTGTTTAGATCAATCTCCAAGTGGGATATTGTTGGTTGTGGAGCCTGATTATCTTCCTGATTCATAGGTCTTTTACTTTGATCCATGTTTATACCCCATGAATTATTTACAACCCAGAAGTATGTACACTCTTCCATGCCGGGGAGTGCAGAGGGGGGGTACCCCCTTTGTAGGGTCTGGGGGGGGCTATCCCCTCGGCTGGGGGAAAGCAGGCCCCCAACGAGGGTTTAGGGGTGAATTCCTCGAAGGCAAAATTGCCTTGTAAATGTATATTGTAATTTCATTGTAAATATGGACCATTCATTATAAGGTCGCAGATCTAACGATAGAGATTATGTTAGGTTTTTTGGCCCTAGAAGGAAACTCTCTTTTATGAGGGAAATGTATTGCAGCTATGGTTGATGGAAAATATTGTATTATGAGATAGGATACTATGAGAGAAAGAAGAAGAAGTTATAGTGGGTTTGTTGTAGGTTGTATCCCTTCATATGATGGATAATAATAAAGGAAGGACCTGGCAATTTCTATGGTGGACGTAGCCCACACTGGGTGAAGCACCCCACACTGGGTGAACCACATAAATCTGTGTCTCTATTGTATTGTGTATCTTCTGTGTTTTGTTTCTGCATTTTTTTTATTTTATTGCTCCACGGTCCTGTTTTTCTAACATACATGACCCTTTCCCTACCCATTTTACAGATGAGCTCTTAGAAAATGTGGGAGGCCAGGAAGCATATTCATTCATAGATGGATTCTTAGAATACCATCATATCAAAATAGCTCCATAGGATAGGTATAAGACTACTTTTTCTATGGAATGGAGATCCTACCAATATACAGTAATGTCGTTTGGACTGAAGAATGCGGAAACTATATTTTCAAAAGTAGTCATAACTTGTTTTAAGGAATGCATAATCAGTTTCTAGAAGTATATTTGGATGACTAGACTGCATATAGTCTTTTGAAGGACCATGTAGAAGTGTTAATATTAATGTTGGAAAGATGCAAGAAATTTCATATATCATTAAACATCGAGAAATGAATTTTTGGTACACCTTTTGGGATATTATTGGGACATATAGTGTCTAAACAAGGTTTACTGGTTGGCCATGCAAAGATTGCAATCATTGTGAATTTACAACCACCAAAGTTAGTGTGCTAGTTAAGAGCAACACAGGGACATACATGCTATTACATGAAATTTATAAAGGGGTATGCACAGATTATTGTACCAATGGAAAAATTATTAAAGAAGGAAACAAGATTTTAGTGGAATGAGAATTGTTAGCAAGGATTGGACACTCTAAAGGAAAATATGGTCACAAAACCTATATTAATATTTCCATATTGGTAAAATATATTTCATGTGCATGTATATGCATCAACCATAACACTTGGAGAAATTCTGGCACAACGAGGATCATGGGACTTAGACCATCATATAGCCTTTGCAAGCAGAAATTTGTCAGAATCTAAACAGAATTACAACACCATAGAAAGAGAAGGCCTAGCCATGGTATATTCACTTCATAAATTCAGGCACTATTTACTGGTTAAACACTTTAAAATGTTCATAGACCATTATGTCCTCAAGTATCTAGTCAACAAGCTAGTGTTGGGGAGGAGGATTTGTAGATGGTTGTTATCATTCCAAGAATTTGATTTTGAAGTGATAGTCAAATGAGGGAAAATTAATGCAATACCTGATCACCTGTCAAGGGTAACTAATGGAGAAGAAGCAACTAACTTGGAAGACAACTTCCCTGATGCACAGTTATTTTCAGTACATGTAGCTGATGAATAATTCATTGATGTTATTGAATAATTAAGTACATGGGTTATGCCACAAGACTTTAGCACTGTGAAAAAGAAAAACCTGGTATTTAGAGCTTCAAACTATCAACTAATTGAAGGGCATTTATACAATATGGGTGCAAATAGCATTTTGAGAAGGTGTGTATTGGAACATGAATGGCCCGGGATTTTAGCGGAAGCTCATGAAGGTATAGATGGAGGACATTATGTAGTAAAAGCTACCACACATAAGGTATTATGCACATGATTATGGTGGCCAATAGTCCATAAATATGCCAAGGAATATTGTCAAAACTGTGATGTCTGTCAGAGGGTCAGAAAACCCAACATGAGGGATGAGATGCCCCTAAGACCACAAGTAACTCTGTAGGTATTTGAAAAATGGGAAATAGACTTTGTTGGACCTATCAATTCATCAACAAAATGGTTAGGAGATAGATATATAATTACTATGACTAAATACTTAACAAGATGGGCATAAGCAACACCAGTCAAAGATTGTAGCATAGAGACAACAACACACTTCTTATTTGAGCAAGTGATCACCATATTTAGTTTCCCCAGGATTTTGTTGAGTGAACAAGGCACTCATTTCATTAATAATACCATCAGGGCTATGACTGAGGAGTTTTAATCTATCACCAGAAGAGTACACCATATCATCCCCAGGAAAATGGCGTAGTAGAAGATTTCAATAAGATTTTGGAAAATGCATTGACTAAGATCTGCAATGTTAACACAGATGATTGGGACTTGAAAATACTGCAAGTAATATGGGTATACAGGACAACATGCAAGAAGTTGACAAGACAAACACCATTCAGATTGGTATACAGACAGGAAGCAGTGGTGCCATTAGAATTTATGGTACCCAGTCTACGCGTAGCAACAATTACCAACATGATATAAAGAGGCACAGTACAGGAGAGGCTAAGCCAACTAATGGAAATGGAAGAGGAAAATATTACGGCAAGATTTCACTAGGAAGTACAGAAAGAAAGGGACAAAGCCTAGCATGACAAAAATATTAAAAATAAGAGCTTTAAGGAGGGAGACCTAGTTCTTCTCTATGAAAACAAATTTTTGCAACACCCTAGTAAGTTTAGAATGCGTTGGCTAGGACCATATGAAGTAAAGAATGTCACATATGGGCGATCTATGCAACTAAAGGAATTGGGCGGAACATAATTGAAAGGAATGGTCATGGTAGTCAATTGAAATTGTACATGGATAGTTGATCTACTATCTCTTAACAGTTACAACACAGTAAGAAATTCATGTATATAGTGTACTATAGTAGATATTAGGAAAGAAAACCGATAAAAAGAAATAAAAGGTGGAAAAAGAAGAAAAAGGAATACAAAAATAGAAAAAGAACAAAAACACAAAGAGGCAGAATTTGACTAAACAACAGGAAAATGGGAAAAAAAAAGAATTCGCACGCAACAATTACTGCAACAACATAGAAATATAGCGCACATGAACAATTGCACTTGACGCAAATGCATGGAAAAAGTGAAAAAAATTATTATTGGGTCTATAAAGTGTAGAAAACACGAGTTAGTTCGACACTTAGTGATTTTTTAGCACATAGCAAGATAGAAGTGCGTGCCCTATCTATAATTGTGTGAAGAAGTGAGAAAGTGTTCAAATTGAATAAAATATGACACCACCAAATTTTGGCACTCTAGGCCAGTAGGTACGAGTTATATGACATGGCCAAAGGTGGAAGGAAAGGATGAGGGATCTCGAGAACGTCATCGAGCTGGAATATGTCACTACTTCTAAGATGGTTTCAATCAATCCGACACAAGTTGAGGAGGAAACATCGACATCAACACAAGGGGAAGTAGGGCAGAGTTCTGGCACTCGAATTGGTACTCCAATCCCTAATATAGAAACACCCACTAAACCTGATGAAATCATGTGTCAGCAACAGGGTCGCGACAAAGAAGAGGTGTTGGTAGAGGAAATCACCAACCAACTAGATTCCAAAGGGGAAGAAGATGATGCAGACATAACAGAGGCAGACTCATCTATTGTCAGGTAGAAAATAAAGGCATGAGACACCACATACATTACCCTTTCCTACCTCCCAGATGCAATGGTCATGGTGGATAATATGCTCGAAAAAGTACCTAAACTGAGGTACTCAGACCATGATGTGCGCAATGAAACCAAATTACAAGATCTAGCCGAAGAGGCTTACTTAACAAACACAGGGGAAATTGGAACCCTGGGAAAACCTATAATAGATCCTGCGCAGTGAATAACAGGGCTTAACAACTCCAGGATAATGAATCTCCTAGACATACCGCACTTCGGGAATAGTAAAAATGTGGGGATTTGCATCAAACAATTGCTATCTCGAGTACATGGTGGAATCCTTTGGATGGATAGGGAGGTATAGATAGATGTGGCATTGATCACCAAGATTATGGGATTACCGACAGTAGGTGCACAACCAGAGGATTACTTGGACAAAAAGGCACGCGAGAAGAAGATCGTTGAACTAGTAAAAGAACAATTTGTCACCAACAGGGGAAACAAGGGCATTATGCTCAAAGATATTAATGACAATGTGACAAGGTTCACAAGAAAGCTCATGAATTGCAAGTTGCTAAGGAAATGAAAGAAAGAAGAGGCTCCAATAAGAGTCATCGTAGTAGCAGTGCAATTTGTGAAAGGAGTGATATTCAGTTGGGTATGTACCTCCTGAACTGATTTTTGATTGATTGCAGAGATGCGCAAGATAATGGAACCAAGTTCCATTATTATTGGCTCATCATTATTATAGATTTGGAAGGATGGCATGAGACAAATTTTTTGAATGTTTCTAAATATGAAAGGAAAGTGCCATGCAACCAGATATGAGTCCCTATGGCAAGCCAAAGACAACAAAAATCAACAGGAAAATAACATAATATTTGTGATGTTATTTGAAGAAATACAACATCGCATAACCAATGTGTGGTGCATTCTTGTGGTGGCAGTCTAGGAAACTGAAGGGATAGTTAGGTTTAAGAATCCAAGAACCACATGTGGATCTAGGCCACAAGGGATCCAAAGAAGGCATGGATGGAGATGCAATACTGAATCACAAGGGAAGAGATTGACTGAATCATCAAAGAATGGGTAGCGCAGTGCAAAATCATGCGTCAAGAAGCAACACAGTGCCAAAAAGACCAAGGAGAAAAACAACAGTGACCAGGACAAACAGTCAGTAGGATGCTAGAAAGGGGGACACATAACAGACCCATGAGGAAAGAGTACATGTTACAACAAGTGGGGAGTGACCCTCACATATAAAAAGGAAGACAACGCATGTAGAAGAGACATGCAAAAAGAGGAAGTGTACCATGGAATACCCAGTCATCACCCTGATAGAGGATGATGGAGAGTTCATCGCAGACAAGGTATAGGATAGAAGAAAGAAGTGGTCCATGTTACAGAGGCACAAAGAGAATATATCATGGCCAAACTCATAGAAGTCCATGAATCTCTACAACAATTGCAGAGTCATGCAATGCCACAAGACACAGTGCAATGAAATGAAAAGACACATTGATCCCTTGTGCAGAAAGAAGGAGAAGAGACAGTTCAACTGGTAGTGGAAGGAAGGGACACATTTACAGTCACATGAGAAATGATTAGAAAATATCAAGAGACTACACGGAAACCCATCGTGGAAATTGATCAATTTGAGGTAGTGATGGCACATATATTGACCAAGTCATTATACAGAGTTTGGGCTAGTATAATGCAAGAAGTACAAACCAGATCTCGTGAAGATGCCATTAACTTGGAGGTGGGTAGGGGAGTCACCGAAATGTAACAAATCACATACAACTAATTGACCTTAGAGAAAGAGGAGGAGAAAGAATGTGTGGACAAGATAGAGCAGGGGCTAACAATGATATACAACCGTATCCTAGATAGCGCACAAAGACCAGAGAGGAGTGAAAAAGAAAAGATAAAAAACATTTCACAGATGATTGAGGGATATAGAAAGGAAATTGAGGAGCTAAAAGAAAAACATAATCCTATGAATCCTCCTGAGGTTCGATAATAGAGAGAACAACAATTTGCACTATAGATAACAGAGATGGCAAAAGAAGCAAGGGAAGTCTCGTATTTTTTTGATAGAACAGCACACATTTGGACCATTTTGGAAGAGGATGAAAAGGTCCAATAGTTGGACTAACAAGAGGAGAAAATAAACACTGCCATACAAGAGTTAAAGAAAAAACATAAAACCATAAGTATTACCGAGCACATGAAGGGAACCCGGGAAATGAAGATGTTGCAGACAGAGTTAAACACAACGTAGATGAATACACAAGAAATACAAGCCAAATTGGAGCCCCTCTTGGAACAAGCAACATAGATTATTGTGTAGTTGAAGGAAGAGAAGACAAGCATGGAACATGCACATTTAGAGAGTGAAACACTACTACAGGAACATATAACAACACAGATAGTCGAGGCACTAATGCACAAATCTGCATTGGTGAAGGAAAAAGGAAAGGAACTAGCAGAGAAGTTCCATAGTTTGGAAAAGGTTGTACAGGGAATGCGCACCACTTGAGTGGATCGGGATGAGACACATGTCAGTGTTGGGGGAATGTTAGGCGCAGGAATATTTTGAGAAGGAAGTCTATTTTGGGCGTAGGCCTATTCTTGGAGAAAGATCTATGTTGGGAAAGATCTAATTTTGGAGCGCGTGCAACAGGTGGAAATAAAGTAACATGAAAAAAAAGAAGGAAAAGAAACACGCAAGAGGAAAATCAATGTGGTGTGTAGGAAGAATAGCCTAACCGTGATAGGGTTAGGGATTTTGACAAATATTGTAATGACTATAATCCTATAAAGTAGTATAAATAAGGACCTAGGAGGTCTAGGTGATGGGGATGCCAGTTAAGGATTGAGAGTTAATTGGTTGAAAAGATACAGATTTTACTGAGTCTTGTAGAAGAGGTTGGTGTGAAATAAGTTATTATTTGAGGGTTAGGTCACAGGCTGAGGAGGTTGGTGTGATCTAGTCAGCCTCACAGAGGGTTTTGACCCTCATATTTTATTGTATTACTGAAGATGTAATGTGCGTAGCACAAGATTTTGCAGCATAATAAATAAAAGAGAAGAGATGCCAGATATTTGTGAACGTATCCCCAGGAGGGGGTGAACCATGATAGAAATTGTGTTCTATGTGATGGTTAATGAATGATTTACTTTCTGTTGATCATTAGCTTAAGAATGAATGGTTAAAGTAGCTATATCAACATGCATGCATAGTTTTAAAGATGAATAAATCATAGAATTAAATGAATTATTAACAAGGATAATGCCTAAGGAATATAGAACCCTACCACAATCCCCACTCATTCCAAGAATACAAACACATGAGTATTGCAGTTCCCCATAAACGTTATCTTGGGTGAGACTGCATTGTGCACCCTGTGTGCAACTTTTCCTTTTGGTTTACTAGGAGGGCCGATAGTTTTGAGGGTTTTGTTGGAAACTTGTTTGAGATCATAACATGGGTCAACCTAATAATAAGAAGAAGTTACCAACAATGACTACTCTGAAAGCTTAAAGGCCCAAATAACCATTTTCAACTTGAATGGAAAGGCCTCCATTTGTGGGAGGACCTTAGAAATGTGAAAGGAATCCATGAGAAGTACTTGTCATGGAAACAATTTGAGAAATACTATGATGGGAAGACCAAGGAGTTCTATGAACTCAAGCTAGGACAACTCATAATAGATGAATATATCAACAAATTTCTTGAGCTGATGAGGTATGTGCCCCACGTAAAGGATGAAAAGGTAAATATGCAATGGTTTATTAGTGGAATTCCTCAGTCCTTCCCGGATAGAATTGAGTTTGATGAACCTAAGACTTTAGAAGACACTATTCGAAAGGAAAGGTACCGTTGTGAAAAATTCAAGAATAAGGCAGAACCCCATAAGGATTGGAAGAACAGTAAATTGGGATTCAAGAAGAAGAGGTTTAAATCCTCAAGATATAAGAATCATGGAAAAAATTATAAGACGAGCCTTCCTACTAAAAGTGTGTATCAGAAAATTTTTCCATCTCAGAGTGGTAATAAACCCTTTGTATTATCCCCAGGAAAGACTAATAATACAAAGAGAGAACCCTTGAAATGTTGGGGTTGTGGAGAAGAACGTTTGTTGAGGGACTTCCCACGTAGGAAACAAGACAATAGGAGGATCTATAAGATCCAAGAGGATACCATAGTCAATGATGTGGCTAGGATCATGCCACAAATTTATGTAGGCTGGGATAATAGACAAGCTGACCACCAAGCTTCAGTGGTGGAGATGGAAGGTATGATTGCCAACCATATAATTTCCATTTTAATTGAACTTGGTTCTAATCTGAGTTATGTTACCCCTCAAATTATTGAGAAATGTAAATTGTAGCAAGTAATACATGGTAAATCATGTCTGGTACAACTAACCGCTGTAACAAAAAGGAAGGTAACATAGGTCATACCAGCATGCCAATTCATTATGAATGGATTACCCATCGAAGCAACCCTAAACATGCTCCCTTTAGGATCTTATGGCATGCTGATTGGTATGGATTGGTTGGTTTCCCATAAAACCAAGCTGGGTTGTTACAATAAAACTTTGGAGTGTGAAGATGAAGAAGGGATAAAAATAATCCTACTAGGAATTCAAAATCCTGTCTCAGTGAGATAAATATCATCCCTTCAAGTGAAGAAGTATTGCAGAAAAGGATGTCCTTTGTATGCATTACAAGTGTTGAATTTTGTTGAGGACAATAAACTAAACCTAGAGGACCATCCTATATTAAGACAATATAAAGATGTGTTTCCAGAAGAGGTACCTAGTCTACCTCCAATAAGAGATATTGAATTTTCAATAGAACTTGTACCTATAGTGATGCCAATGTATAGATAACCCTATAGAATGAGTACACCAGAGCTAGTTGAGCTCAAATTACAACTAAATGAGATGTTGGAAAAATGTTACATTCGACCTAGTGTGTCTCCTTAGGGAGCACCATATTTGTTTGTGAAGAATATGGGTGGCACACTTAGGTTGTGCATAGACTATAGACAACTCAATAAGATGACCATTAAGAATAAGTATCCCTTTCCAAGGATCGATGACTTGTTTGACCAATTAAGGGGTGCTAAAATCTTCTCCAAGATTGACTTGAGGTCTAGATACCATCAAGTCCGAATTAAGGATGAATACATCCACAAAACAACCTTTAGGACAAGATATGGACACTATGAATTTGTGGTAGTGCCATTTGGGCTTACCAATCCACCAACCACTTTTATGTTCTTAATGAATAATGTACCCAGTAAGTTCTTGGACATATTTGTGTTGATTTTCATTGATGATATCCTAATATATTCTAAGAGTATGAAAGAACATGAAGACAATCTCAAGTTAGTGCTTTAAGTGCTAAGAGACCTTCAACTCTATGCAAAGTTTAGTAAGTGTGAACTTTTCCAGAAACAAGTCCATTACTTAGACCATGTTATCTTTGAAGAAGGAGTGGAAATTAATCCTGAAAATATCAAATACATTATGGATTTGCCTAACCCAAAAGATGTATCTGATATTGGATCCTTTATGGGCCTAGCAGGATACTATAGAAGGTTCATAAAGGGATTTTCCAAGATTGGTTTCCCAATCACCTCCCTTCAGAAAAAGGGTTAAATTCATTTGAACATCAAAATGTGAAGAGACATTCCAACAACTAAAATACCTTCTAACTAATGCACATGTGATGAATATTTCAGACCCAAACAAGGACTTCCTTGTGTGTATAGATTCTAGCAAGGAAGGGCTCGAAGGAGTCCTTATGCAAGAAGGGCATGTGATTTTGTACGAATCTAGAAAATTGAATGAGCATGAAATCAATTATGTGACCCATGATTTGGAATTGACTACCATAGTACATGCTTTAAGAAAGTTGAGGCATTACCTCCTAGGTAGAATATTTTCACTAATGACAGACCATAGTGGGTTGATATAATTTTTTGATTAACCAAAACTCAATGCTAGACAAGCTAGGTGGATGGTTCTCCTCCGTGAATTTGATTTTGAAATCAAAAACATTAAAGGAAAAGAAAATAGGGTGGTTGATGCCCTTAGTAAAAGTATGAAATTAATTCACTTGGTAGTTGTAAGCACATGTGAATCAGACATCAAGGAGAGAGTCAAAAGTGCACAAGAAACAAATACATTTTTCAAGATTGTGAAATCATACCTAGAGAAAGAGCCCACAAGGTTGAATTATGAGGGATATCAAATGTTGAATGATGGCCTGCTAACTTACAAAGTAGGTTGTATATTCCAAATTGTGATGACTTGAAGAGTTTCAAAATGGATGAAATACATAAAATTCCATATATCGGTCATACTGGTTATAAAAAATGATCACGGCCACTAGGAAATTGTTTTATTGGCCCAGACTAAAAAATGACATAGCTAATTATTTAGCTAAATGTCCAGAATGTCAAAAGGTTAAGAAAGAACATTGACATCCAGCAGGGTTGTTGCAGCCCCTGTTGATTATTTGGGTTGGTTTTCATTGATTTCAACCCTTGAAGTAAGTCCGATAGAGAATTCAGGTAGCACAAAGGTTTGGGTAATGGACCCAAGTTTTTTTATGTATATTGGTATGATTTTTAATATATTTGAAGGTAAGACTATTCTGGATGGATAGTACATGTCATTCCATTTCTGGTGGTATGTGAAACATCACATAAATCCTTACGGTTACATATTTATGGCCATGTGAAGTTGGAGAACCCTCATGAGTCATTTAGAAGCCCCAAAAGGTCAAAGTAGTCAAAGTGGTTGCAAAGAAGAAATTATTTAAATAATAAATTTAATGGGGAATTTACTAAGTGGACAAGTGGTTAGAAGTGGGTTAGCCCTAAAATAAGGAAAGTGGTTTAAGAGATTTTAGAAGGCAAATAATAAAGTGAAGTTATGAGTTTACTATAAGTCAAAGTGGATACAAAAAAAAATATTTAAATAATAAAGCTAATGGAGAAATTACTAAGTGGACAAGTGGTTAGAAGTGGGTTAAACCTAAAATAAGAAAAGTAGGTTAAGATGGTTAAAAGGTAACCCCTTGAGGAAGCTACATGAAAGTATAAATAAGAGAAAATGCTCTCTCATTTTAATTACACTTGAGCATATTGAATATCTACAAGTGAGTGAGGTAACCAAAGGATATCTAAGCTGAATTTCAGAGGGAAGATGAAGTAAAGAAGGCTGAAATTCAAGGGAGGATAAATTCTTTTGATGATGCTTTCTAAGGTATGTTATTTACAGGTCATCTCACCATTTTCACAATAATTTGTTTTCTAGAATGATTCACACTGTGAAATTGGGAGGATGTTGAGGAAACATATCCAAGTAGTTGTGATAAAAATTTCATCTTGTGGGTTGTTGTATTTTTGGAGTTACACTCCAGGGAAAACAGGGTTTGTGATTAGTCATGAAACTAGTATAAAACATGTGTTTCGAATAAAAACGTCATAACTTCTTCATAACATATCCAAATTCAGTAAGACCAATTGTGTTGGTTAGAGTCCATTCTTTAATATTCTTTGTACCATTTTCAGATCCATACAAAAAATATTTAGTGCGGGGAATTCTCTACAAGTTCTCTCTCTATAATAAGCCAAAATTCAACAAGGTATGCCATGTTTTCTATAACTCCTTTTATGAGAGGTCCTAAGTAGTGAAACCTGGAGGAATTGTACAAAACACACTAAAGAACATTGTGTACTATTTTCATATCTTTATTCATTACAGGTACATAGTTATGATTATTTGAAGTTAAGGTTGTTGACAAATCCAAAATTAGTTATGCGAGACTAAAATAAAGTTTGATGAAAATGCTAGTCTCTTGTTGTTAAAGTTAAGGAAGGTTTGCAGGTATGTGATCATATACACGAGGTTTATTACAGAGTTACAAATCAGATTTGAATGATGAAATTGATGAAGGATTTTGGTTGAGGTACATGTTGGGTACATGGTTGAGACAAGTAGTTGATGAGTTGGCACATGCATGAGGTGTATCATTGATGATTCATAGTTTATGTGTATTTGATGCATGATTGGTACATATTTGATGCATGGTTTTCTCACTCGTTGATGGCATAGGTTGAGGTACAGGTTGGTGCATGTTTGATGCACTTTTTTATGGTACATGTTGATTACAGGTTGTTTGGACAAGTTATCATGACATGTTATTTGTACAGGTTTGGTGCATGGTTGATACATTTGTTTATGGTACAGGTTGAGGTACATGTTGGCACAAGTTATTGGTATAGGCTTTTACAGGTTGATTATAGGTTGATTGTAACAGGTTTACAACAGTATATCTCACAGTGATAGTGTGACAGTGGTTCCACCATTCTACTTATATTTTAGGGCGGTTGGACGGGGCAAGGACAGGTGGTTGTAGCCACCTTACATTTGTAGCTGGAGAACATAGGTGGTTTTAGCCTCCTTCTAGTTGTAGCCAGAGAATTAAGGAGTTGGAACTTCCCTCAGGTTGTAGCCTGAGAAACTAGGGAGTTGTAGCCTTCTTCTGGTTGTAGCCTGAGAAACTAGGGAGTTGTAGCCTTCTTCTAGTTGTAGCCATAAAAACTAGGGGGTTGGAGCCTCCTTCTAGTTGTAGATGGAAAATTAAGGAATTTGGTGCTTCCAATGAATTTAATTATTAAAGACATATAAGAAAAATCATTCCATGGTTTTCTCTCTCTTTGGGTTTTCACGTAAAAACACTGGTGTACTGTGTATGTGTATGATTGCTCATTTGTTCATTTTTTATTTACTTTGCAACTATTGGATGATAATGCTACATTGATATAACACTTGCATTTTGTGGTTATAAATGATTAAATTTATCTATTATTGATTCACCCCCCCTCCTAGTAATCCAACAATTGGTATTAGATCCAGTTCCTTCAATAATCAATTTAACCACTGAAAGGTAGATCATGGAGAGAAACAACATGTATAAACATGGAATACCATAGTTTGATGGACAGAACTATGCATTATATAGTAGAAGGATGAAAACATATATACAAGAACATGGATTTGAAATTTGGAAATCTATAGTAGATGTATACAAAGAATCAACAGTTCTGCCAACAAGTGAAAGAGCAATAAAACTCAGTCAAAATAATTCCAAAGCCACAAATGCACTTCTAAATGGTCTTGGTGAATCAATATACACCAAAGTTATGCATTGCAAATACACTAAATATATTTGGGACAAACTTCAAAATATTTATGAAGGAGATTCAAATGTCAAAGCAACGAAGCTTCAAAATTACAGAGGTCAGTTCGAACAACTAAAGATGAAGGAAGATGATAATATTGCATCTTATATCTTATGAGTCGATGAAACAGTAAATGTAATCATAGGATTGGGAGAAGAAATTAAAGAATCTGTTATTGTTCAAAATGTACTAAGATCTCTTCCTATGAGATTTGATCCTAAGATATCTGCACTAGAAGAAAGACAAGATCTAGACTCAATAAGCATGGATGAAATACATGGAATCTTCACAACATATGAAATGATATATGAACAGGAAAATACAATTATAAAAGAAGCAGATATTGTCACATTGAGAAAGGATCTTCAAAAGAAAAATATGCAGAACAACTCAAAATTTTTGGATGAAATTATCAACAATCAAAGGCCTAATCATGACAAGTTCAGACTTGGATACAATCAGACATAAAAGGGATCAATCTCCAAAGAAACATAACAAGAAACATATCGAAAAAGTTATGCAGAAACAATCAAAGGGGATAGGAAGACCTACAATGAATATTACAGGGACACTCCTCCACTGAGAATATTTAGATTTCAGAATCAATGACCGACAAAAACAAATAGGCCTTGTGAAGAAGAAGGATTCATAAGAGTAACTCCTTTCAAAAGATATTCAACTCCCAAGTATCAAACTATCTTTCTGAGTTTATGTTATGCATGCAATAATTTTGGACATAAAGTTGTAAATTGCAGAGTTAATAGCAGGAACATAAACAACTTTGAAAGTCATACACAAAATGGTTGTCCAAGAAGGCCTAGTGAAACACAGAGAAGAAGCTACACTAGGTTTGAATCATTGAGCATTGAAGTGGAATGCTACAAGTACAATAACTTTGGACACATGGAAAAAGATTGTAGAATGACAATCCTTCCTAGAGAACTGCAACATAACAACAACAGTCACAGATATGAGCCTCAAAAGAGAACATGGATAAGAAAGAAGAATTAGTATAGCAATGAAGAATGCATGCTCTCTCTACAAGTTAAGCAGAATAATTGTGGTTGGTATGTTGACAATGGTTGTTCAAAACACAAAGAACAAGTGAACAAATACCAGGTCCCAGAGATCGCAAGATTGGAAATAAAATGATATGAAGAAAATTCTACGGAGAAAAGGAAAGATGTCAGATACATAAAGATTCAGAAAATAAATGAAAGAAAAGAAGGATAGGTAAATAAGGAACAGGTTCAAGATATTGTACTTTCAAGAACTGTAGTGAAAGATGAATCCATAGACAGAAATAAAGAATTCAGAGCTCAGAGAGATGATGAATCCACTAATGAAGATGATGATGAATACAATTCAGAGAAATAATTTTTCTGAGCCATCAGACTTAGAGACTCCCATATAATATGAATATTAGACAGGGGGAGTCTATGTGGTAGCTGAGACAGACCAGAGAACCATCCTTCGAGTAGCTTGCATAATTTGAGTAGATAGATTCAATGCATTCAGTTAGTAGAAGTACAATATGATAGATTAATCGGTTTTAGTAGTACTTCATGATAGTACAATGACATATGAGTCAAAATTATGGATAGTGGTGTATAAGAGTCTTGAACAATATGGACAAATATGGACATGAAATCATCTTTTCTGAACGGGGAACTTGAAGAAGAAGTCTACATTGAACAATTGGTTCCTAGAGCATGGTACTCTAGACTGGATAAATATCTATAACATGTAGGGTTTAGAAAAGGAAGTGCAGACAACAACCTCTACATCAAGGTAATTCAAGATGGTATTTTATTAATTGAAGTTTATATTGATGATATTATTTTTGGAAGTAGTGATGACAGGTTGAGCTAGAAATTTGGCAGGTTTCATTGATGACCGATGAAGCACCAGTGGAGCAACGTTCTACTTGTGTGGGTGTTTAGTATATTGGCTAAGCAAGAAAAAATCATCAGTATGTTTATCTACAACTGAAGTATAGTATATTGCAACAACATGATGTTGTACTCAAGTTCTATGGATGAAAAAAAATTTGACAGATATATAGGTTGAGTATTATGAGCCCATTCAAATCTATTGTGATAATACAAGTGCCATCAGTATCTCAAAGAATCCAGTGATGCACTCCAAGACGAATCAAATTCCAATAAAGTATCACTTTATATGGGAACAGGTTGCAGAGAAGAACATCAGAGTTGACTATGTGGGCACAAAAGAACAAGTGGTAGACATCTTTACAAAATCTCTTTCAAGGGAATCCTTTGAGTATTTTTTCCAGAGACTCGAAGTAATTTCTACTCCAAAATGAATTCTTTTGAATACTTATCTTATATTTCTTAGATTTACACAAGGAAGCACCATAAAGAGGAAAATTTAGGTTGGGGGATTATTTTTAGGAAGATTTCATTCAGGTAGAGTATCCCCAAGGATATTTTAGTTAGGGGGAGTAGCCTCAGATGGAAAGATACCCTTTCCATTGATGACAAAGGGGGAGAGATTTATCAGATGCAAAGGTAAATTCTTGGAGAAAGAGCACATAGGCATGGTTCCAGGGGGAGCGATGGTCATAGGAGGATCATGAGTGATATGACTTCAGTATTACATCATAATGTTGACATCAATGCCAAAGGGGGATATTGTTGATTATTTGGGCTGGTTTTCATTGATGTCAACCCTTGAAGAAAGTCCGATAGTGAATTCCGGTAGCACAAAGGTTTGGGTAATGGACCCAAGTTTGTTTGATGTATAATGGTATGAGTTTTAATATATTTGAAGGTAAGACTATTATGTATGGATAGTACATGTCATTCCATTTCTGGTGGTATGTGGAACATCACATAACTCCTCACGGTTAGAGAGTTATCACCATGTGAAGTTGGAGAACCCTCATGAGTCATCTAGAAGCCCCAAAAGGTCAAAGTAGTTGAAAAGAATAAATTATTTAAATAATAAAGTGACGTGATGAGTGTACTATAGTTCAAAGTGGATACAAATGAAATTATTTAAATAATAAATTTAATGGAGAAATTACTAAGTGGATAAGTGGTTAGAAGTGGGTTAGCCCTAAAATAAGGAAAGTGGTTTAAGAGATTTTAGAAGGTAAATAATAAAGTGAAGTGATGAGTGTAATATAATTCAAATTGGATACAAAATAAATTATTTAAATAATGAATTTAATGGAGAAATTATTAAGTGGACAAGTGGTTAGAAGTGGGTTAACCCTAAAATAAAGAAAGTGGGTTAAGATTGTTAAAAGGTAACCCCTTGAGGAAGCTAGATGAAAGTATAAATAAGAGGCAAGGATCTCTCATTTTAATCACACTTGAGAATATTGAATATATACAAGTGACTGAGGTAACCAAAGGATATATAAGACAAATTTCAAAGGGAAGGTGAAGTAAAGAAGGTTCAAATTCAAGGGAGGATAAATTCTTTTGATGATGCTTTCTAAGGTATGTTATTTATAGGTCATCTCACCATTTTCACAATAAATTGTTTTCTAGAATGATTCACACTGTGAAATTGGGAGGATGTTGAGGAAACATATCCAAGTAGCTTTGATAAAAATTTCAGCTTGTGGGTCGTTGTATTTTTGAAGTTACACTCTGTGGAAAATAGGGTTTGTGGCTAGTCTTGAAACTAGTCTAAAACAGGTGTATTGGGTAAAAACGTCATAAATTCTTCATAAAAGATCCTAATTTAGTAAAACCAAATGTATTAGTTATTGTAAAGACTTTAGTATTCTTTGTACCATTTTCATATCCATACAACAAATATTTTGTGTGGGGAACACTCTACAATTTCTCTCTCTAGAATAAGCCAAAATTCAACAAGGTATGCCATTTTTTCTATAACTCCTTTTTTGAGAGGTTTCAAGTAGTGAAACCTGGAGGAATTGCATTAATGAAATTGATGAATATTGTATATTATTTTCATATCTTTATTCCTTACAAGATAGTTATGATTATTTCAAGTTAGGGTTGTTGACTAATCCAAAATTAGTCATGTGAGACTAAAGTAAAGTTTGATGAAAATGCTAGTCTCTTTTTGTTAAAGTTAAGGAAGATTTGCAGGTATGTATATTACTGAGTTACCAATCAAATTTGGATGATGAAATTGATGAGGGATTTTGGTTGAGGTACATGTTGGGTACATGGTTGAGACAAGTAGTTGATGAGTTGGCACATACATGAGGTGTATAGTTGATGATGTTGGTACATATTGATGAGTCATAATTTATGTGTATTTGATGCATGATTGGTACATATTTGTTGCATGATTGATGCACTCGTTGATGGTATAGGTTGAGGTACAAGTTGGTGCATGGTTGATGTACTTGTTTATGGTATAGGTTGATTACAGGTTGTTTGAACAGGTTATCATGACAGGTTATTTGTACAGGGTTGGTGCATGGTTGATGCATTTATTTATGGTACAAGTTGATGTATGGCACATGTTGGCATATTTTATTGGTATATGTTGTTACAGGTTGATTGGTATAGGTTTACAGCAGTATATCTCACAGTGATAGTGTGATGATGGTTCCATCATTCTACTTATATTTCAAGGTGGTTGGATGGGGAAAGGACAGGTGGTTGTAGCCACCTTCCAGTTGTAGCTAGAGAACATAGGGGGTTGTATCCTCCTTTTGGTTGTAGCCTGAGAATTGGGGAGTTGGAGCTTCCCTCAAGTTGTATCCTGAGAAACTAGGGGGTTGTAGCCTCATTCTGGTTGTAACCAGAGAAACTAGGGGGTTGGAGCTTCCTTCCAGTTGCAGCTGGAAAACAAAGGAATTTGGTGCTTCCAATGAATGTAATTCTTAAAGACATATAATAAAATTCATTTTGTGGTTTTCTCCCGCTTTGGGTTTCCATGTAAAAACACAGGTGTACTGTGTATGTGTATGATTGCTCATTTTTTCATTGTTTATTTACTTTGAAACTATTGGATGATAGTGCTACATTGATATAACACTTGCATTTTGTGGTTAAAAATGATTAAATTTCTCTATTACTTATTCACCCCCCCTCTCAGTAATCCAATATCCCCTACCAATACCAGAATGGAAATGGGAAACCATCTCCATGGATTTGATCACAGGGCTGCCAAAATTAACTAAGCAGAATGATGCCATTATGGTATCTGTGGACAAACTGATCAAGGCTACTCACTTTATTCTCATCAATTCAACTTGCAAGGTAATAGATATTTCTAGTATTTTCATGAAAGAAATATTTAGACTGCATGGAATTCCTAAGGAAATTATATCATACAGAGACACAAAATTTACTTCATGTTTTTGTAAATCTTTGTTTGTTGGTTTTGAAACTAAATTTCTATTTATTACATCCTATCAACCACAAAATTATGGGCATATAGAGAGGGTAAACCAAGTGTTAGAGGACATGTTAAGGATGCATGTGATGCATCAACCCAATAAGTGAGAAGACTACCTACCATTGATAGAGTTTGCTTATAATAATGGCTATCAAGCGTCATTGAAGATGATCCCTTTTGAGGCCCTATATGGTAGACAATGAAATATTCCTATCAGGTGGAATAACCCAATAGAAAGAATTACACCCGAACTAGATATGCTAACAGAAATGGAACAAAAAGTAGTTCAAATAAAATAGAATCTGAAAGTAGCTCAAGATAGACAGAAAATCTATGCAGAAAGAAAGAGAACTCCTAGAGAGTTCAAAGCAGGGGATCATGTGTATCTCTGAGTTAGGCTTATACAATTTTCCTTTAGAATGGGAGATTTTTCCAAGTTGGCACCTAGGTATTGTGGAACCTTTGAAATTTTGGATAGAGTGAGACCTGCAACATATAGACTAGTACTTTCTCCCACAGTGGAGGAACATAATGTTTTCCATATTTCGTTGCTAAAGAAATATGTATACGAATCTAATCATATAATTGATTGATCTGTGATTCAGGTGGAACCAGTGGGAGAATTATTGCCAGAGCCACATTGCATAATAGACAAGAAAGAAATTCCATTAAGGAACAAAACCATTGCACAGGTCAAGGTGCAATGGAAACACTTTGGTCAAGATGAAGCTACGTGCGAAATGGAGGATGCCATGAAACATACAATACCCATTTCTTTTACTGTTGTACATACATAGTACATTGGAAGGTAGAACATTGAGGACAATGTTACTTTAAGGGGGAGGGGATTGTAATACCCCTATTCACCCCAAATTGTAAATATAACTATAAGTTGCTAAAATACTATGGGTAGACTGAATATGTGTGGATGTTGGAATTGGAAAACCTTTTTGTTATAAAAGGTAATGTATATATTTCTTTTACTAAATAAAATGGAAAGTGTTGCATAATTGTTGAAGGGGTTTTCCAAGGTAGATCATGATGCATGAGAGAGATGGTGAGGGGAACCAAAAATGGTTGAGATTACCCCCACCAGAACAATACTCTACTAGATTTAAACTATTCAAACCTAGAACAATCCTCTGACCAAGAAAAGTAAATTACCAGTCATGCTGGTAGTTGGGAATTCCTCCTCAAGAGTCAATGAGGAGATGGGAATAGTACCCATCTGAAAAAATTCTTGACCTGACCATGAAATGGGGTTTTGGACCCACAAAATTTTGCCAAGGAAGGTAAGAAAAGGAAGGAAATTCGTGGGCATAAAGGAGGAGGAAAGAGGAATGGATCTAGTGACCATTTTCTGATGAGGGAGAGCATTTGAAACTATCTAGTTATGAGGATAACTAAGAAACAAATTTGTTATGGGTACACAAATTTGTTGGGAACTGTTTCCAGTCCAAGCAAATAAACAGGGTTGCAGAGAAGATGAGTGAATGAGGAAGCACTCATTCAAGACCCTCTTTCTTAGTGGAGATAAAAATGATCTCCCAAGTTCCCATTGGAGGAGGAGAGTGATCTTCGTCCATGGTTGTTTCTCAACAAGAGGAAGAGCCTCTCTCTGAGGATCATGATCTAGCTAGGGGGTGGCCAATGGTAAATCTGTCCAGGAGTCATTGTGCCTATAGTTGGGAGGAAAAGGGCACCTATTTCAGCAGATGCATCACTATTTGGTTTCTAGATAAGTATATTTGGTTAAATCTTTGTAGTGTTTAAATTAGAGAAAAATTTATAATATGTTTCAGAATTGTGTAAGTTTAATTTATGACAAAAGTAACTAGAGAAATCTAAGTAAAATAAAGAGAATGTCTTACCAGAAGCTCATTTGATTTAATTCCTTATCTCTTGACTATATGTGTGTTAAAATAAGATTTCTAGGAGTGGATGTTATGGTTGACTATGTTGTACAATTCAATGCATGCTTGGGAAATGATGACTGAACAATTAAAAATCTCTATAAAACATCTAAAAGAAGAGAGAGTGTTTTTTTTGCATAACAATGTTCTATTTTAGTATGTCCTCAAATCTTATGCTAGAAATATTAGAGAATATCAGATCTGTGTGGACTTTAGAAAATAATCCCAAATATGGAAAAAACATTAAATGTCCTTATAAATAATTATCAAGGAAACAAAATTAGGAAATAAACATGAAATTTTCCTAATTGAATTAAAATACAAAAGTTCTCAAAATTCTATTTGGGGCATAACTAAACTTTTATGTTAAACTTGGGTTAAATATCCTAAATGTGGGAAGAATCCCCTTAAATTTTGGTGGGAAGTAAATTCTAGTATAAATACTGAATTTTACTGTGGAGGTAAATCTTTGTCTTATGACCAATTTCCTTAAATTTAGTAAGAGTAGTAAAGCGCAGTAATAAGGAAAAACAAATTACTCATTTACCCACAAGAAGGGAGAGATTATAATTATATTTTTAATTTCCAGAATGGAGAAATTTCCTTGGAATATAAACTTTTATTAAATCCCTTTATAAAGACTGGAAATTTATATTTCTCCTTTTCTTATTTAGTGTAAGAGAAAATAATTTCATTTAAATTCTCCAGGTAATATAATTGTGCATGGATATATATATATATATATATATATATATATATATATATATATTATTTTATTCTGAAAATGGAGGTTAAAGTTCTTCGAGCGTAAAAGACCTGAGACCAAAGAGATTATTATTATTATTATTATTTTAATGTCAAACACACCAGGGAATAAACGACGACCAAATGCTTTAACCATCTCATGGTCTTCGAAAATATGGGAGTTCGGAGCTCTAGGGCTCCGAGATGTTTGGGTGATGGGATTCCACGAGCCAAAGTCATCGAATGCCTGAACCCTTTCCTTCCCTGCACAAGGTTGTAAAGGTAAGAAATACAATTAATTAAATTATTGTATTTAATGTGATCAATTAACATAATTCAATATAATATACCTTTAATAAAATATATATTATGTTATAATCCAAAATATTTCATTGTATTTAAACCATAATGTAATTACAAGTGGGTCCCCTTCAGGACTCCGGAACTTTGGAACTCCGGGTTAATTGAGAATGAAGAGTTGGGTGGAAGAGACGAAGGAGATTGAACCTGAGAGCACTCTCTCTCTTTTCAATTATTAAATATAATATTGGAGAATTAAAACCTTGGAGTAATTTTCGAGGAATATAATAATATATTATATTATATTATATTAAGGTTTATTAAAATGGTTACATGTGAATAAGACCATCTATTTTCCTTTCCTTTTTAAAT
>JASDQU010501979.1:18068-31173 GCA_032191745.1 Picea mariana
TTCCCCAAAGAGGCTTAGGGAGCGCCAACACTCCCTGACAGTGGGTAGGGGATCTCTCCTCTCCAAAATTCATTTTTTAGTGGTTCTTTCAGTGGCAAAAGGTTTATACTCCCTGTCAAGTGATCTCTCTTCTTCAAAACTAGTCTTTGAGGTGTCTTAAGTGTCTTTTTGATCTAATTAGAGGCATGCCACGGGAAATATGGTAGTATGATGTTTGTGACACTTGCAAAACTTGTGGTCAAGATGTGACACTTGCGAACAAGATGTGACACTTACAACACTTGTAATGACGACACTTGTGACACTATCGAAGTGAGTAATTTTGAGGTGTAACATATTACCCCCCAAAGCACGAAGTTAGAAGATGATGATGACTAAAGTATTTTGTAGACTTTTTTGAGCAAGGGTATGGATGCAGAGAGACTGGAAAAAGTTGCACACAACCATCAAACAAATATTATGACATGTTTCAAACCCAATCCAGGCATACTTATGCTTGAGTGATAAATAATTTTTAGGTATGGCCACCATAAAATACATTGCAGATCCATAATTATATTGACAAAAGGTATAGCCAATAAAAATACAATGTGGATCTATACTCCTATGACCTGAACTAATCGTAGCCATGAAGAATACATAGCGGATCTACGAGACAACAAGACATAGCCACGACCAATACAAAGTGGATCTATGTAACAATATGTGTGTCGTAGTTCAAAAGAACTCCTTCGCAACCTAGGAAAAGTATGCATAAGAGTGATAACTCAACCTAGGGTCTTCTTAATGATCCCAATGTAGTACAGATCTAACCATGTGAATAGATGTCCTGATGTCGAACATGGCAGAAACCACTTGATTACCGGTCATTGAGGTAAACCGTTAACAAGCGCGAGGGAGATCACTATTGATGTCAATGATTCCCAAGGTACTCTAGTACATTCCAACGAATGTGAATAGATGATCTGAAGTCAAACATCTATGGAATCATCTGATCAAGAGTCAATGATGTAAACCCACAATCAAATTTGAGGAGGCCTTCCATTCAGGCATGCAGGTCCCAAAGTACTAATTGGTTTCTAAGCCTAGTTTTTGTATAATGTGTTGAAGTCGATAGGAATAGACTCATCGTAGGAGGGCCTTGATGTATCCCCCATCAACGACACAAAACTATCATAGAGATGTAATTGGTAGATCAAATGAACATGGACTGACATAGGTATTGAAACAGAATATTTTTTATGGATGACTCTCGAGGTAGATACTCCCCTTGAACACTGAGGCATGATAGTAGAAACATGACATGGACCAAATCTTGATGATGCATTGGATGTTGTGACTTTCATTAGGTGACCCAAAAGAGTAAAATAAACTTAGAGGATTAGCTCAGTGCAGAGGTTCAACAGATTAAAATGTGTTCAAAGACAAAGTGTCGTGTTCAAGAGCGACTGTAAGAACTACGAGTAGTGTTCTCAAAAAATTGCTTGGCTTGCTTCTTTCAATTTTCCCCCCATCCAGATAGATGAGTACCTCTTTTTAATTTAACAAGATCGAGGAGGGTAACACATGCTCAATATAATTCACCTTCGGTAATTTCCTCTTCCTTTGTTTAGCGAACTAGAAGAGGTAAGGGTTCGGTCCCATATGGGCCCTTCAATGTATGATTGTTTAATGAGTCCAGAGAAGGTAAAATCAGTGGTTTTTCATATTTAGAGAGTCTGAAAACAACTTAAAGACGACTCCAATGTTGTCCTTTTTCGTAATGTTATTCTCACGACGCTGAAAAAGAGATAAATTATCACTTGAAAGACGCCCTTTCAAACCTTTTAACGAGTGGGAAAGGAAGCAAGATCACTCAACAATATTTTCATGTTTAGAGAGTCTGAAAAGAGCTTAAAGACGAATCCAAGGGGTTCCTTTTTCATGTAACCATGCGAGTCCAAAAAAGTGATAAAATTCTACTCGGTTACATTCTCATGTTTTTTCGAGCACGAGAAAGAAAAAAGACCAAGCTCAGTGCCCCCCAAGCTTCAATTCATTCACCGACTATGAGGTTGTCACCAGTTTCTCTACTAGATGGAGAAAAAGGATAAGAGTGGATGAAAATAAGGTTCAAGAGAGGTGACTGTTTCATTTTTTAATGAGCTTGACACAGAAAAAGAACTCTGCTCAGGGCTCTGGGTTCAATCCCCAGATATCTGTTTCATTTTTTAACGAGCTTGCTACAGAGAGGAAAACTATGCTCAAAGATTTTGTTTCATTTTTTAATGATATTTCCATAGAGAAGAAAAAAATATGCTTGTGGACTCTCCTTAATCATGGCTTCCAAGAAAATAATGCTCTGGAAGGACACCATGTCAAGGGACAAAACTCGGTCATGGCTTCCAAGTGATCTTCACTAAATGGAAGAAAATCACTCTAGAAGGAACACATGTCAAGGGTCACGATAGGGGTAAGGAGATCAGGCTCCAATAGCCCTACCAAAGAGATCACCATGTCAACTACCGGATCCAAATCATCAGAAGTTGAAGGCATGGGAGATGATGGAAAATCGACATCAGGAGGGGAGATAGAGTGTATATCATCCCGAATTTCTTCACGAGGGGGAAGAAAAGAGGATCGATGATGGTTATCATCCTGAGGTAGCTCATCAATTCTCAACATTTCCATAATAGATTCATTCAAGGGAAAAATTGGGGAAATGTAATCGATCACATATGACAAGGAGATTAACTGTGATGGCATCGAGTAACTATCGAGTGCCAATATATGTTGGTCATTCAAAGAGGGAGAAGCAAATTGGATAGAAACATATGATGTTTTGGATGGACTAAGTGGCACGGTGTCACCTAGTGCATCGAATTCCAACGGACTAGGTACAATCCAAGGGTCAGATGATTCCAAAGACTGATAAGATGCTGTCAAAATCATATCGACAGTGGAAATATGATGTGTAGTCGGTGGAAGTGGTGTAGGGAAGGTACCCATAAGGCTAGAATCTTTCAGCAAGACAACACCAACACTTTCATATGTGATCTTTTGATCTCCCAAGAATGGAATATTGTTGGTAGCAGGAACGCAAGCATCAGCTGTGCAGAAATCTAACTAATCAATAGTGACAATTTTACCTTGATGGGGAAATTTCACACATCGAAATAATGATGAAGCAACAACATTCATAGCATAAAACCAACTTCTTCAAAGTAACAAGTTGTAATCGAGGGGAGCATTGACCACCTCGACATCAACAGTGATAGTTTTTCCACCTAATTGGATGGGAAGGGACTATAAAATCCCATGGGGATGAAAACCTCACCCATCGTTGGGGATTTTTTTAGTGCAAGTGATTTTAAACCTTTCCAACATGCTAAAGACATGACACAAGTTGAGGCTCCCTCATCCAAAATAGTTTGGTGGATTTTTTGATTGTGAAAAACAACATCAACTTGGAAAGCAAGTTGGTGGGAGAGTTGAGACGTATAATTTTCCAAGTTAAACATGATATGGTTGGATGACTCAATATCAACAGCACCAATTGCGGCTAAGAGCGTTCTACGTTGACTGGGGCAGTGTTATAAAACTTCTAACGCAGACATAGCACACAGTGCTTGAGCCAAATCTTCAACAATGTTGTAGTTCTGGGTGGCACGTGAACTAGGATTAAAGGTATATTTATAGATAGTTCTCTTAGGAGGGCATAATATAGATTCGAATGTAGGTTTCTCAATCTAAAGTGGTACAGATGGAGGATTAATCGATGGAGGACTAACGGAGGATGGTGATGGATCCGGTAAAGTACCGGTACCGTTAGTGACTTTTCCTTTGTCAGGGATACATGGTGTATCATATGTCTTAGAGAGATTGGTTAAATTAATCCCATTACACATATAAATATGTGCACCGAGGCCTCATAATGAGGATGGCTAGAACTTCCCCCAGGAGAGGGGGTTTGAGCAACCATGGATTGTTGCTGTGGAAAAGGTTGAGTAAGCACAGCGGGTTATGAATTTCCCTGGAAAATTTTTTCCACTTCATTTTGATTTGCACAGTCTCAAGTGTAGTGATTGTCACCACAAATGATACATGGGAATTTCAGTTTCCGTTGTGGTTGCTTTTCGGTAGCAGGTGTTTGAGCTTGAATTTTTGGTTGTTCATTGTTATTAGTATCTTTTGATTTAGTTTTTGTCTTCTTATTACCTATGGATTGTTCTGAAGGGGCAGAATGAACTGCATTCACCTCAGAGTTCTGAGTTTTGGGGGAGGTAGAGGAGAGTGTGGTCGACTGGGAAGTATATTGTGTTTTGACGGAACCAATAACACCGTCCGCATGAGATGAGGATGACGGCTTAGATGGATCAATATTAGCTCGAGCAGAATTTGGAAGCAAATCATACAAAGTACTAGATTGTGAATAAACCAAATCTAAGTATTGAGCCCGAGCAATGGTTTCTTCCTCAATGACTGCACCACCCATAGCGACATCGTGAGCGATCGGGGGTAAAATTGATTTAGTAAACCACTCCACCAATAATATGTCAGGAATGATTACTTTGATCATCCTTCATCATCATCTCCACTCATGAATATGGTCAGAGATATGCACAGAGTCAATTTTATGAAGGGAGGTCAAGAGTTCAGTACACGTCTCGTAGTGAATAGGTAGTTGAAAGTGCATGAGGAAAGACATGGAAAGGGAATTGAAATCATGAAAAGAAGCACGTGGTAGTTCAATATACCACTTTTTTGTAGAGCCCGTAAGTGTTTGCTAGAAAAGATGCAAATGTATAGAGTCATCCATGAGGGAGTTTGATGAACACCACAAATGGAAATTCATCAGATGGTTATTTGGATCTTCTCTAGATTTTCCATCAAATTTTAGAATATCAGAAGGAAGTTTAGCTGGAATAACTAGCCAACTCGAGGAATGAAAAATAGGATCATTAGTTAACCGAGACAAGTCTGGGAGATCCAAAGTCGCAAGGAAAGGTAGTTGTCGGTTAATTTGCGGATGATATTGGTGTGGCATAGGAACACCAATAGGACCATAAACTGGGTTAGGTGGATAATTGTAACCAGTAGGTCCTCCTAGATATGGTTGTTGTTGGCCAGGATAAGCAGGATTCAATGATGTCTGACAAACATTTGCATAACCCCGTGGGTTCTGAGCAATATAATCCGAGTGATTTTCTTTCTCATAAGGAGGATAAACATATTTCCCTTGAGGGGGGTAAGGAGTAGATCCCAGAGGTGAATACACATTAGACCCATGGGGAGGATAAGGTTGTTTTCCTTGAGGACTCCAGGTGGTGTTTGGGATGTCGCCTGGATAAGGTTGTCCATAAGATGGTCCAGAAGGAACATGATTTGATACTCCTCCTTGTGGGTTATGATATGAGCACCACCCAATGTGGGGTTGGGTAAATGTTCCTCTCAAAGATACTCCCCAGGATTGTGAAGGGTTTTCAGCAAATGAAGGTTTCCCCCCTGCTAGGGGTGGATTAACAACTGGGGTATGACTGGCAAAGGGAGGTTTCCCTCCAGGAGGAACATGAAAAGGGGGTTGTCCCCCAGGAGGGGTAGGCCCACCATAGAATGGTGGTCCTCCAGGAAGGATAGGTCTGCTAGATGGTGGTTTTCCTCCAGTCAGATGTATTTGGATAGCAAGGGTCTGCATTCTCGGGTGAAAAGATGTCCCAGCAAGATCGTGCAGAACATGTAGAGCTGTAGAGTGAAAGTTTGTAAAAGTGAGGGTAGGGATCGAACTACCTTGGGAATGAGTAGAGGTGATGAGTCTAGAATTAGGATAGACTTATGTTGATGCAATAGTAGGGTTAATGACCTGATCGATGGGGTGATTCATAGTTTGACCAGATGGCCCAGTTTGAACAGGAGGGTCATGAGGATTAAAGGGTTGTCGAAAGGATTCAAAATGCTCATAGAGATCGTGTCCTGATGAAGTCCTCCATACAGAACGATCAGGTGTGGGATTTGTATCTACTACAGTGGTAGGACAAATAGGAGTCCTATACTCATCACCAAAGGTTGGTTCTATGGATCCCATATATGTTTTGGTAAAATCTCTCTCAGGTAACTGTGGGACCTCTTCGTCTATGACATTCCCAAGGGAGTCTAAATGAAGAAAAAGTGGTTCAAGAGGGGTTATCGACACAGATGTAGTGCGAGGAGTGGGATTCTCAACCGTAACCAAAGTGCCTTCTGAATTGTCTAACGGAGGAGCAACAACACTCCCAATTTCATATTGATTTTCTACCTCTCCACAATAGTTATCTTCTTGAGGGTTAGGAGGTAAGGGCTGGTATCCTTTTGGAGGTAGCTCTTGCATCCTATGCAATCAGTGAAGACCTTTATCTTATAGAGGCTCAATTTTGGAGAATAAAAGTACACATTGAAAATCTAGGGCCAACTAACAAAAAGAAGCAGCATATGCTAATAAAATCTAAGAATAATAACCAAGCAAACAAGACTTCTCTCGATGATCGTACTATTTGGTGATGAAATCCAACATTACATGATCAAGTCAAGAAGGGGCTAAGATATGGCAGAATAGTTACAATGGTGACCTGCTTAACGTACTTTCACCTTGGTGCAAGCTTCCATGCAGTAATTGTGGATTTTCCCTTAAAGGATCCCGAGTGAGTTTGACCAAAGTATGTCCCAGGTACAGTGAGACTTTCCTTCACTGTCACCTCATGTAAGTACCTAACAATTATGGAAACTAAGGAAACCAACTCGCAGTCAGCGCCTGGGCGGGTACAGTCAACAGTCTGATCCAAACATATGGGCAATATAACAAGTATGAAATCAACTCGAGAGGCTCCCACACAGAATTGTGGGTATACCTTCAAGTGACCCCCAATATACAATCCGACCACTACAAACAATTGAACCATGGAGGGATAATCTCCACAACTCACCCAAATGCGACGTCATGTGAAACCCCTGTGTGAGAGGGGGATCCCAGAAAGCCTATAGGACAATTGGATTTGAATCTCCCTATCTCAAGATGCTAATGTTCATTTTGAAAACTTTTAAGAGTTATACTCACATCTTAATCCAAAGTGTTAATCCTAGTCTAATGTTGGTGGAAGATCCTAAAAAAAAAATGTTCTAGATAATTTTTAGTTAAAATTCATTTTGCAGTTGTTCTTTACTCAAAGGGTTTATTAAAATGAAACTGATGGTATGATGACTCAATTCCCAAAAAATATGCACAAGAAAATGATAATAAGCCTTGTATTTCGATGAATGCATATTTAGGGGAAGGAGAAAAGTTGTTTTCACTATCAAACACTAATATGCAATGTCCTCAATCAATTTGTTTCTCACTCAAATCCAATGTAATGCTAAAAATTTCAAAAAATCCTTCTAATATCCAAACCAATCACTAAAATATGTTCTTTTATTTATATGTGATTGATAATCAGATGTCAAACTTCTAAATGTAAATCAAACTTCAAGATTAAACAATCATAAGAAAACCTCACACAAAACAAAAAATACACTATCATCGTGAAATAGACAACAAGGACAAAGATAACCAAATTGCAAAAAAGAACCAAAAAACCTCAAACAAAAGAGAAAAGCTGGAAAACTGACCTCAAAGATCAAATGAAAAGGTTCACAGACCTTTGTATTACCTCACAAAAGCTTTCACTCAGTCATATAAAGGAGAAGAAAACAACAAGTTAACTCTAGGTCAGCAAAGACAAAGAGTAACTTCAAGGCAAGGAAAGAAAATGTCAAATTCCCAAACAAGAAGAGATCAATTTTTAGAAAATAGATTATTGTAGGCCAATACCAAGATGGACTGAGAGTATGAGGCCCTGAGCAAATGCCAAAACCAAGAAATAGCTTCAAAAGATGAAAATTCTGGAGAATTTCTCACAAAAATGGGGTAGTGCTCTGGTGTAAGGGGAACCAGATAATTCCAGCACTCTGTGTAAGGATAAAGGGGAGTTCTAGCACTCTGACAGCAACAGGGGGGAGCTCTTTGCTCCAAAAACTCAGAAAAATGCCCAGAAACTCAAAAAATCAAAGAAATTCAGTCAATCAGGGTGATCATGATGAAATAAAGAGGAAATCAAACAAATATAAGAATCAAAGACAGTATGGAGAGGGTCAAATGAGTGGGCAAAGGGACAAAACAAGATCTGGGAATGGAAACAAAAATTAGAGCTCCTCCCCAGTGAAGTCGCCAATTTCTGTTGTAGGTGAATCCCCCTGCGGACAAGTGGATTCCCTCTTGGTCTCTAGACTCCTAAGGCCAAGACAAAAAATTTATTAACATGGACATTGACTTCCTTTTAGATCTAATCAAGATAATAAATGAAAGAGAAGGAGAAAGATATGTACCCTATTAGCAACATTTTTCCTTGCAAAGTTATGGCTAAGCTTTGATCCTGAGCTCCCTGATAGGTCCTACAAAACAAACAAAGGTACAAAAGACTTCCTACTCTACTAAGATTAGCTCAAACATAGATCCATATACTACAGACAAAATCATGTGGAACAAGCATTAGTTTGAAAGAAATAGGGCAAGCATTGATTATTAATGAGAACAAGTAAAAGTACTTACAATCCTTTGAATGAAGGTGCAGTAGCTTCTTCCAATTCTCCTTGTCCAACCCCTTTGTTCAAGTAATGTCCATTGATTTATTTGATGACATCTCACTCATGAGACCATTAGTTTGATGTAATTCTCAATCTCCATCCCCCTTTCACCATGAGAAGGCCTCCTTATATAACCTTGGATAGGTCCAACCACTTGAGAGATCTTTGGGATAAGTTGATGATTCCTCTCCTTCAGTTGAGTATCTTCCCTAAGATCATGCCTTGGCCATCTATTCGAATCCAACCTTCAGGAATTGAGGGATTCTTCTTCCCTGATTTGTCTCAACAAACCCAATACTTTCTCAGAAAGGGGTAGTGCTTCCCCAAAAGGATGCACAGGGCACTTAAACACTTCCCCAAAGAGGCTCAGGGAGCACCAGCACTCCCTGACAGTGGGTAGGGGAGTGCTCCTCTCCAAAATCCATATTTTAGTGGTTCTTTCAATGGAAAAAGGTTTGTACTCCTTGTCAAGTGATCTCTCTTCTTCAAAAATAGTCTTTGAGGTGTCTTAAGTGTCTTTGTGATGTCATTAGAGTCATGACATAGGCAATATGGCAGTATGATGTTTGTGACACTTGCAACACTTGTGGTCAATATGTGACAATTGTGTACAAGATGCGACACTTACAACACTTGTAATGACGACACTTGTGACACTATCGAAGTGAGTAATTTTGAGGTGTAACAAGAGTTCATACCAACACAAGGGAAATCGTAGAATGACATCCATCAGAATTGGTCCACCTACCTGCATCAATTCCATATCAATATCAAGTATAAGACATGTATCTCCAATCGTGTCATTGACTGCCTCAGTTGGCCTCCTATTGCTACACTCACCACTGTTTTCCATTCTTATTGACATGAAACATCAGAGTGGCCCCAACTTTATCAGCAAGATCTAGAATTTGCCACGACATATCATTTGTTGGGTACAAGTGCCACTGTCATTGATTTTCACATTCAATAAAGACTCTTATGCCACTTGGGACATCTCTGTGTTCCTACAAGTGAGCGAGCAAATCGTATTTGGGAAGCCCACTACAGTCGGGTGGTAGGACATTTTGGCATAGAGAAAATTGTGGTCATTCATCAAAAACATTTTTATTGGCCAAAACTTCGACAGGATGTCAGCAAGTATATGAGATCCTGCACTACCTATGCCATTTCCAATCCAACCATCAAGAAGAAAGGCTTATACACCCCTCTTCCTATTCCTAAGAAGCTGTGAAAATCCATGCCAATGGATTACATATCTAGTTTGTCGTCCACCAAGCATGGAAATGACTACGTGTTTGTGGTCATTGATCGGTTTTCGAAGATGGCCATCCTCACAGCCTGTAAGAAGAATTTTATAGTGGCAGATACTTCCAATCTCTTCTTTGAATGATTTTGGGTCCACTTTGGGATACCATATACCATCATCTCCAACTGAGACAGCAGGTTCCTGATCACCTTTTGGTCGAATCTCTGGTCTCTTTTGGACACCAAGCTCACAAAATCCACTTCTTTCCACCCCCAAACCGATGGCCAAGCTGAGTTCGTCAATTGGATGATTGTGCACATCCTGTGCATGTACGATTCTAAGCATCCCCGTACATGGGATGAGAGTTTCCCATATGTCCAAAACAGTTACAACAGGGCTCTCCATAGTTCCACCGGCCATAGCCCATTTTAGGTGGGTCTGGGATTCCAATCCCTGGGACCCATTGATGTTGCACTTCCTTTTGACACCACACAACAGACTCTTCCCCGATTAATTTTTGATCAACAAATCCACCATATTCATTGAGCGGATTCAGCACATCCTCCAATAGGTCCAGGATATTTTGCATAAATTCAATGCTAAGTACAACTAGCACCATGATCAACACAGGGTACCACACTAGTTTTAGGTTGGCGACAAAGTATAGTTACATTTTCATATGGAGCATCTCAATGGGCCCCATTGAAATCTTTTCCCACTTTGTTATGGACCTTACACTATCACCAAGGCAGTGGGTAGCAAAGCTTTTGAGCTCAACACTCCACCCTTCCTTGGTATGCATCCAACATTCAATTTGGACCTCCTTCGGCCATATTTTCCACCGTTATTGGACACCTCTGAGATCACCAAATAGCTGACACCCATAGAGATCAACCATGACTGCATGGAACAAGAATCCACCGATTAGATAGTGGAAACATAGGTCAAGGGAACTCACCAGCAACGGATCCATCTTTATCAGGTTTTCAAGGCAAGGAAACTCCTACACCAAGGCAAGTGGCTCACCCAGGGCATAAGTGCAAGTTAATAACAGGAGCCGTGCAAGGAGTGCATAGGCTGAGTGAAGTCTCAGGGTTACAACCTGAGGGAGTTGTTGAAGGACTATTGTCGCAGGGAGTGCACAGAGTCGAAGGGGTTCAAATACTTGAAGTGTATTTGAAGAATTGCTGCAAGGAGTGCATGAAGAAGTCTTCTTGAAGACTCGAGTTGTGGAGAAATCTCAGAAGGGATAGAGTCTTCGAAGTTTTCAAAGAGAAGCTCAAGAGGGACAGTGCCTTGAAGTGTTGTAAGAAGGCGCACGGACATTGTTTTGTAGGTGGATAAGTTTCGTGAAAGAACACCTTGATTCTTTTCACAGGAATCGTTAAGGAGGAATTGGACGGTTGGAATTCTCCATGGATAATTAGCGAAGTCCCAAGGGCCGTCAGATCTTCTAGAGGATCAGGGAAGTTACAGCAAGCATTATTCAAGTGCAATCTCGGGAGAAATCGGACCATGGGATCCAATCCAACAAGGGCCATTGGATCACTCACATAATCTCATTTCATGGATTCACAAGTTGAAGGTTTAAAACCTTTGCATCAAGATTAGCAAGGTCGTGAAAGGCGAAGTTCCGAAATAGTGAGAGAATCTGAGTCGTTTGTTGGAGGGAGGACATGTGTCATGAAATCCTCTCTATCGGGGATTCGGACATCAAGGTTCAGAGAAGGAATTCCTTTGACTTCGTGAGTGGCGAAGTCACGAGAAGATTGGGACCATTCATTTGAAGAGGACAGGTGGCAAAGATCTAGGGATCTCGTGAACTCGAAGGTTCGCAAGGTGAGAGCCCAGGAGTTGGGTTCTCCAAGTCACGAGTGGCGAAGTCGCGAGAGAATTGCAACCATCCACCTGAGGAGGATAGGTGGCAGTAATCGTGGAGTTGGTGAAGTGCCTAAGAGATCCAAGATTCGGGTCTCGCGAACTCGGAAGTTTGTAGGGTGAGAGCCCAAGAGTTGGGTGCTCCAAATCATGAAGTCACGAAATTGCAAGGAGCGAGGATAGTCGTTGGATCCAGGTCACGGGAGGACCGTTGGATCAGGAACCCCATCACCTATCACGCATTCGGGGGTTCATAGGTTGAGAGGAGTCACTTTTGACATCAAAAGTCACGAAGTGCCGAGAGTGGAGGCTCGTGTGGACATGTGGCAGAGCCATAAGGTGGGGCCTGCATGATAGATAGGAAAACACACGTCACCTAGAGAAGGGATTCAATGCTCTATTTATTTCTCACATCTTGGGGATTCGTGAGATAAGGGAATGAGAGTTCAAACCTTCAACTCATGAAGTCATGAGTAGCGAGAACGTGAGGAGAAAAGTAAACATCGCTTCTTGGGATTTCGTGAAAGGAAGGTGCCAAGGTCAGATGCCACAACTTGCGAAGTGGCAAGTAGTGAGAGTAGCTAGCGTTAAGCTTGGCCTGTGGTCATGCATGGAGGGTGCTGACAGAGGGGAGTTATACCCATTTTGTGATCTCGGGTATCACAAGATTGGAAAAGAAGAGTCGGGAGCCTCGACTCACAAACTCACGAGCTGCGAGTTGCAATGAGCACCTTTGGAATTGGGCCTTGGTCATAGCGTTGTGGTCACATGAAAAGGCGAGGCTCATGCCTAATACTATTTTCACAAGGGAGCTTCTGAAAGGACCTGTGGATCGATAATTTTTGATTCCAGCAGAGAATCTAAAGAGCCAATTCGACTCGAGGGAGATAAAGAATGATCATGTGAGCGGATCTCAGCCCGAGGAACGATAGGTCTGTGTCATTTTGTTGTTTAGAAATGAGAGCCAAGAATAAGCTCATGTGGGAAGCTTGAAGTTGTAAAGTCAATATACATTTTAGAGTAAACAAGACTAAATAATATTGTATTTGTATACCATGTTGAAACATGAAAACAAGAAGTAATTATCTTCTTCACTCATGTAAAGGTGCATTTTGGAATATCTACATTTATCATGTGCAGTGGATATAATATATTCTCAAGAAACTTTTAATCCACACTCTAGATGATAATGGATATAAGCTGAAGAGAAGTGTCTCCTTTATTTATAGTTGCATGGGTATCCCAAGAATATAAATCAAACATTGGTTCATTTTTTGTGAGGCTATAACATCCCAATATTTGGGAAGATTGTTTGTCATTTATATATATCATTGTTAATTGCACAATTCA
>JASDQU010501979.1:71918-87966 GCA_032191745.1 Picea mariana
GGAAGCACCAACTCCCTGGTTTCTCTAGAACCAACTAGAAGGAAGCACCAACTCCCTATGTTCAAGCACCAACTTGAACCTTTGAGGAAAATAGTCCTCCCTAGCACCTCCCTACCACCTTGTTTTATAAATCTTTGCTACTGAAACTCATTACAGTGATATGATGTTCAACAATGGCTCACCAGACGCATCATTGTTCTGCTTCATTTCATTGCTCTGTCTGCCTCACTGCCTTCCTGCACACATCACTTTCGTTGTCTATTCTTCTACTTTTTATGCTCTGTGCGCCATGTCTATTCACTGCACAGTTCCTCTTCCATGCAATTTAGCTGCTGCACTCTCCTCCTTCTTCACAAATGAATCACCTTCAACAAAAACAACCACAGCAACTCCAACAGCAACAACAACCCCATTTCTTCTCTGTACCATGTATTTATAGCTTCTATGCACCTTGTGCATGCAATGTGCACAATCCTCTACATCCTTAAACCACACCGGTCTCCTCCACCTCTCCAGTGCTCTGCCTAATCATCGCAACTCTTCAGCGTCTCTGGTGGTTCCCACCACGCGTCTAGCATCACTGGGTGTTCGGCTGAGATTCCTCAGCCTCTCTGGCAGTTGAGACTCCTCGTCTTCTCTGGCACAATCGATCTTATCCTTTCTGTTTCAGTTACAGACTTCATCGCTCATCCATCTGTCAAACCCCTCTAAGAATAGTCTTCATTCACTGGAAGAAGCTTGGAGACTCTTCAACTCCTCTGGCAGTCACATAGAAGTCTCTTTGAATCTTCTGGCAGAAACCATCAATGGTTTCTAGGAGTTACACTGTGAAGAGCAACATTATCCCTCCAATCATACTCAAATTCACCTGCATCGTTGGATTGGCTCCATGGGATCTTGCATTCATTTCGACATTTTGGCATTCGGCAATTCGGCATTCGTGTGACCAAGTGTCTCGACACTCCCAGTCATGATCCCAGAAACTCCGATAAGGAGCTTGTCTGCACTAGCTCCTTCCCCCATATTCCACTGATGTGACCACACGCTACATCCNTTCACTAACTTATGACCTTCATCGACCCTGATCGACGGTCCGCGATCTCGATGAATTGATGGTCCATATCTCATCATGAATTCGCATCTCATTGTTCCTTAGATGGAGGTTCTCGTCACTCCAAGTCATGATAGGCGAGACTCTGAGATGGAGCTTAGATCAACGGTCCAAAATATTGGTGTATTGATGGTACAGATCTCATCATGAATTCACATCTCGCAATTCCTGTGATGAAGGGTCTCATCACTCCAAGTCATGATAGCCGAGACTCAGAGATTGTTTCGCGATTTCGCATATCGCGAATTCGGCATTCTTTTTGCAAAGTGTTTCGACACTCCAACTTCCAGTATCTGAAACCCTGAAATGGGGTTGGATCAGTGGTCTACATCAAACCTTGATCTGACAGCTCAGATCATTTCACGATTTCACATTTCACGATTTCGGCATTCTTGTGGTATTATTTCTTGACTCTCCAAGTCCCAATTCGCGAAACCCCGAAGTGATGTAAACCTGATGACTTCACACATGTATTGACACATGTTGAATAACTACCACGCGTCACTCTGATTCGTGACTTACACATACCTGAGATGTTGAACTAGCTTGACACTTGTCATTTCCTGGTTGTGCCACATGTTCTTAGCTGACGTGGTTTGCTGACGTGTCTATTTCAGGATTTCACATTTCACGATTTCAAGACTCATGTTGTAAAGAACCTTGACATTTCCATCTCCCGATATCCGAAATCCTAATAGCCAAAACTCTGAAATGGAGTTGGACCACCGCTTCGATCGTGCACTTTAAAGAACGTGCAGGTTCTTCCTGATCCAACGATGGTCAGAACTTATGCTTAGATCTGACGCATGAGATATGTCCTTCTCTTCTGTGCATTCTTCTTGTCTACAATCTGATCCGACGATCCTCCTTCTTTCGGTAAATTAAATGGGATCCAACGATCACTGACGCTTCTCCTCCTGAGCTTAGGCACTGCGTTCGACTCTGCGCTAATTCCTCCTGAGCTTACTTTGTCCTTGTTTTTCCTTCGCTGCATATTCTGATCTTGCCTTTAGTGTTCTTGCCATCAATGACAATCTCACTACCAACTGTAAACCTTCCAACACAACTCAAGTCAATATGTGAATGCGTAGATAGTTTTCACAATACACTGCTTCAACCTAGAAGTGAGAACGAAAATCTTTAGCCTACAAAAGAAATTTAGCCATTTAGACTAATGTTCAATTCTTGCATTCTATAATTCCATTCTGTTGGGGTGTGTGAGGAACTGACCACTACCATTCAATACCAGATCAAACCAGGTATTCTTAAAAAATTCGATTTACATACTCACCACCATTATATTATCTCAAGTACTTGAGGGGTTGGCCACATTTATTTTTAGCAAAGGATCTAAACTCCTTGCACTTTTTAAACACAAGGTTCTTATTCTTCAAAAAATAGACCAATGTGAAATGAGAGAAATCATCAATAAAGTTTAAAATATACCATGCACCTGCTAGTGAAGGTAGAATGATGCAACATACATCACTGTGAACCAACTCTAGTAGGTTCTATGCTTTCCACACTTTGCTAGAATTGAAAGGTTCTTGATGATGCTTCCCAATCACATATCCCTTGCAGACTCCTTCAAGGGGAAACACTTTAGGTAGACCAACAATCATGTTCTGAGTTTCCATCGATTACAGACTTCGAAAATTCAAGTGTCTGAGCCATTCTTTCCAAGTTTGAATTCTCTCACCAATGTGAGCAACAAGACTAGTTAGTTCAGTGTAGGTCGATTCATGTCAAAACATTTATATAAATTTATCATCTGGTCAAGAAGCCTGCCAACAACAATCAACTTTCCTTTCTTCTAATAACAAACATAGAACCAATATGGAAAAAAATCCACAATATTACATGTCTATGTCAACTAAGAAATAGACAATAAGTTGGCACTGAGGTTTATCACATGATAGACGTCGACAATTTTCCCATGTTGACAAGTAACATCACCCTGAACAAAAATATCTAGAGAAAAATCCTCAACAACATATATTTTCCTCTCCTTAGCTTCATCCAACCATGTGAAGAAGGAGGCATCCTTAGCCATGTGATGAGTGCACCTAGATTCGACTACCCATTAGTTCTATGCAGAATGAGACAGCAAGCATTGAGAAGTGTTCGTTTAGAAGGTCAAATTATCAATGGGTTGTCATTCATAGGATAGATTTCCTTCCAGGTGTTTAACCTTCTCCTCTAAATCATCTCTCTTTTTATAGAATACTCTCCACGTGTTTAGTCTTTCCACAATACTGACATGTCTTCTTATTTCTACTTTGTTGGGATGCACTTGTCTATCCCTTAGCTTCCTGGTTGCGACATGCAACTTTCTATGTAGAGGCATCAAACCATACTATATCCATGGGATCCAAATTCCTCTTTCCCTTGAGAAAATGGGATTGATGTTTACCACCAAGATTTCTTTATTCAATTCATATGTGTTGATCAGTAATCAAAAAGGCCAAAAAAATATTCAAAGGTATAATCCTTACCATCTTCCTTATGTTATTTCCCATTGGAGCATAAATTCAACACGAACATGTTGAATGTTGTTCTCAATTTCATCAAGACAAGCATAATGAGTTGTCCATCTTGATTCTGATAGTTATTTCCACATTCACCCAATTTAAACTATAGTTTAAGCATATAGGGGCTTTCTCAATGCAAGATATTAGATATTATTTTTGGGATTAATAGCGTAGTGTAAGTCATTAATATATGACCCATATTCATGAGTATTAGTCGCAACTAACCAATAATTCTCATGATTTGAATAGTCCACTTAGCACTCATTGCATCGGGTGATGCTCACAGGGGTGAAGAAATGAGATTGAAACCAACGAAATGAATCACATAGCATCAATCATCACTTTTGGCGCTTGCACCTGGTAACCAGGACTTCCCAGGTGGTCACCCATCCCAAGACGCCTCTGGCTCAAGCACGCTTAACTGTGGATTTTTTCCCACAATCAAGCCCACTTAGCTTGCTACCCCATTTGCAAAACCTTAGCAAGTATTGTGCCTTATGAGCTACCCAGTTAGAGCTCCATTAACTCTTATTATTTAAGCTAAGTGGACTATTCAAATCATGAGAATTATTGTTCAGTTGCGACTAATACTCATGAATATGGGTCATATATTAATGACTTACACTACGCAGTTAATCCTGAAAATAATATTTAAACTATAGTTATTTGAAAGGTGACAGATAGTCCTATATTTTGTCAAAGAATGAGGATTGAGAGAGATCAACTCTTTCTCCAACTGCATGACGTGGATCTTGTTGACTCAGTCAAACAATGACTTTATATTCTTCCATAATTGATGAGGGAAATCAATTCCACTTAGGTGAAACCAAATCTCCCCTGATATATAGGTCATGATGACCCCCATAGCCTCATCCTTCTTTCCATCAACAAAAAACTTTTCCTAATCGTCTATTGGATATAGAATTGAAATGTTTGTATACTTCCAAAATCCTTTAGTCTTCAGTAGGGTTTCCATTTCTAGAGCCCATACTGCATAATTTGATCCATTCAAAACAACACAATCAATATTCAAATATATCTTCGATATCTAGACAAAAATTTTGGTTTCAAAGGTTCCAATCGGCAAACCACCATCCCAGATTCAATCGCACAACAGATATGAATCAACAATATTTGTGAATAACAGGTCGAGATTTTAAACCATTGGCTTTGATAACATGTTGGGGAAAGGCGTGGAACTTGTAACGAAACAAACTCAAAATTTTTCATATAATCGGAGTAAAATTATGAAGACAAAGGTGGTGTCTAAATACATCGTTACATAACTTAACCAAATTGCATTGTGATCATAACATCATAATGCATATTGGACCTTGATATCTCCATATGATATCACTTTGATCACTTGATGATAATGACCCATGGGGTCTTCTATTTATAGCCTCAAGATCTAACCATATTCCATAGAATTGGGAATATCTTGTCCACATGTAACTGTCCATGTTGTCAACTCAGGTCGACAAGGATGCTCAACCCGACCGTCCATGCTTCCAACTCATAGTCTATTGTTGGGATGGTCGATCCACTGTCCGACTATCTTTGATTATTGTTCAACATTATGATCAATAGGCATGTCAACTACTCAACTGACTAATGTAGATATCTTGTCGATCGCCCGAACGACTATATCCAAATGTAGTTTGATCACCCATCCAATTGAATCCAAGAGAATTGTGATGAACAATAAATGCTTGATGTTCCAACAAGAAAAAAATTGCCAACCATATGAAATGGATCCCTTGTGGGAAGTGGTAAGGCACAAGGGACTATGTGGCATAGAATGGAGATCCCATGTTGGGTTGTGTAGGTTGTGGGGAAGAGAGATAGTGGATTGGAATTTTCTATTGGAGTAGAACCTGGGTTTTGGGTTGTTGAATGTGGAGAGTAGACAATCAAGAGGGATAGACCTCCTTGTGGACTCATAGCCTCAGCTCAAGGGTGGCATGCTATACATAAAATGAACAACAATCTTATGGTTGTAAGGAATGTACTTCGTACATATCCAATTTGTTATTATATAAACAAATAAGTTTTATGTTATGTTTATCATGTTAATTATGTTATGGCACAATTTGTAGTTTAGGAAAATCCCAACCCAAACATCAAGTGTGTGACACAACTGGGAACACCTATCAATTTAACCTCAATAGATGTCCCCCTTTTTTTATTAAAGTACAAGTACAATACGAGGGAGGATTCTCAATGACCCTAGGGGGATTATGAGGGAAAATGGAAAGATATCGAAGAGTTACCCTATAGGTTAAATTCAAGTGATCGTCCGAGGAATAGAAAAAATTATTTATTGTACCCTTGGTATCCTACTTTACTTTTCAACCTGGGGTTCGTACAAACTTAATAGGTGTTATGCACTATATGTGTAGTATGCAATTGTCGGTAGAAAAGGGTTGAAAATGATCAAAGAATGGAAATGTGCAGGAAATGAAATGACAGAAAGAAATTATGAACTAATTTCTTTGAAGGAAACACACCAATTTGAAAGTACAACTAATCTAAAGTGCATGAAAATAAATTATTCTACTGCATCAAAGATTACTTAATCGGGAAAGTTAAATTGAAGAAAAAGATGAATCTAATCTTAAATTATGAAAGAGAAATGTGATAGAAGTAAAGTTGTAAAGTATGACAGAAAAATTGTAATGGAAATGAAACTACACAAATGCATAAACAAAACAATCTAACCCCTTGATCATTATTAATATAAATGTTCTTTTAGTTTTTGTTGATGCTTTCAAGAAAATAATATTAAACTAAGTCAAAATATGAAGCTAAAATAGACCTACATGATATTTCTACAGGAACTGTGCATTTTTGTAGGATATGCACAGTTTCTACAGGATACTCCTACAAGAAGCAAAATGAAGTCTAAAAAGTTAGTTCAAGTCTTTAAAAGCATTAACAAAGCTAGACTATAAAATAAATGAAGTGAATCTATGGTTCTTAGCCTTGGGAGGCACTTAGGATTGCTCCAAAAGGTTATTGAACATTTCTACAGGATGTTGTTGGCCAAATAATTAAAATCTTAGTAGAAATGGAAATTTATCATGCAAAGCTAAATCTAACTTCAATAGAGAATGAAACACTATCTAAACACGAACTAATATGCATGAAAACTACATAAATAGTAAAAAGGGTCATTGAGCCCTCTTGGATGAGCCCTACCTAAGAAACACAAGGAACCTAAAAGAAACTTTAATGGACTGAAGGAAAAACCATTTATCAGCAGTACATTAGGAACATCAAATTTCTTAGTCTTCAACAAAAATTCTTGCAGAACATCTCCATACAATGCTTCTCCAAAAAATTTCTATATCCCTCTCTCTTTGACTAGAGGCGTATATATAACTAGAGAGTTTGACCCCCTTCCTAAATCAAGGAGAGTGATGAGTAAATGATGGATCTCATCCCTTTTCATATGTATTTTTGAACTGTTGTTGATCATAAGTGGTCATAAATGCACAAGGAGTGCTCTTGGAGGTAGGTGTAGACAATTTCACTTGATCTTTGGTTGGCAGCTCACTCGAGGGGGAAAAATCACATGTTTCTAGGAGGTTAGCACCCTTGACTCCTACAATTCGACCTAGTTGGTGGAACACATTTCTTTTTCCAAAACAATTAGTGCAAAAAGGTATATTATACACAAAAATCCACCTCAATCATACATTCATTAAGCAACATACAAAATACCCATGACTAACTATTAAATATGGTCAAAAGAAAACATTAAGTCATTTGTGGTGGAAAAACATGTCAAAGATGAGCCTTTAGAATGTACAATAATGAGGCTCATCATCACCCCCCATCTGAACTCTTGCACACCCTTTGTGAAACCAAAAATTGTATTTCTGATCTCACTACTATTGGTGTTGTTTTATACCTTGTTGTTGTTCACTATTCCTCTGTTGGCTATCAACATTCTCCTACTGTTCCTGCTACTATTTGTTGAATTACTCTCTCATATCACAAGATATATACTTGGTGATATCTTATTGATCAAGGTATCCCTTATCTTTCACAATGTTGGCCCATTCTACTTCTTCGTTTTTCGGTGTGAGGTCAGCCATAGGAGCCACAGGAAGAAGGAGTGGAGGGAGTGTCCTAATCCCAATCCAATTAGTTCTCATTCTCCTTATACTTTATGTATACCATGGTGTTATGAGGAGGAAAAGTTGCAATGTGCTTGGAGAGTGAGGCTCTCTTATTCTCAAACCATGAGGAAAGGAATTCCAACTCCTGTGGAAAGCCTTTGTTGGTACTTCTCTCAATAATCTTTATGTGTCATCAACATGTGTTATTACTTCACTTTGTTTGGTTCTCCACCCTAGAGTTATATCCTTATCGAAAGAGAGTCTATGGTGACCATTTATGACATCTTTAGGCCTGACATCCTCTTCTCTAATCCAAAGGGGGTTTTTTTTTTCTTCTCCCTTTTACTTTTTGAATTCTTCTTCCCTCATTTCCTCATGCCTTAGCCAAGAAGAAAAGGCCATCAATTGCACATCCCCTACATATGGATTGGGATTCCAGTTGTAGGGGTGTGGTAATACAAGGTTATGCAAGTAGAAATCACAAAGATCAAATTTTCTTCCATATCACAACCTCGGTATGAATCTAGGAAATATTTGGGTATATCCAGGTTGAATTTCACAAACTTAGCTAAGTGTGTAATCTAATTTTTGAGCCACTGTTCTTTTAGGAACAATGTGTATGTTCTGGATGGTGGCCTACATTCCATAATTTCTTCATATAATTTGGCTATATTTTTTTATTGTTTCTTGCATAATATCCACTTGTTCACTCTTCTCATGTAGATCTATTTTTACCTTACTCAATTGTTGTTGAAGTTTTTGGTTCTCTATATTCAAGTTATGATTGTAGTCTACTTTCTACATAGTCATAATTTTGAACTTTTATTGCATGAGTTGGAGTTGCTACTCCAACTCTTGAGAAACCTCTTCTTTCATCATTCCTTTATTATCTTATTCCACCTTTTTCCACTTGATGGCATCAACCTTGGCCTTCTCTAGTTCCAACATGGTTACATAATGAACTTTTTCCACATAATTTTTAGTTTTAGAGGTTCCTTCTATTGGTCTTTCCTCTTTCATCATAGTCTCCTCTTGAGGCTCTTTCCATTTTGTTTCTTTTTGTTGTTCAGGACTAGGAGAGTCCTTAATTGCTTCTATTTGGGGTGTGATAGTGAGTGGGGTTGATGGTATTGGGATCCTGTTTTTCTGAGTTTTCTTGATTATGTTGGATCTCCTCCTTCTAGTTTGCACCCACTCTGAAGTGATTATTTTCATAGGGATGACTGTAGGGGTCCCTAAAGTAGTTAAGACATCAACCATATCTTTAAATATTCATATGTAATTTTCTTCTTCCCCCTATTTTTTTTTTCTTTCTTGGGCTTGGTGAGTCTCTTGGGTTCCTCTCCCTTGTTTCTTTCTTCCTCACTCATGGTTGTATGTACTTCTTCAAAATCTTGTTTGTCAATGTTGATGAAATATTCCCACGTAATTCTATGTTTCAATCTCCTAAGAGCATCAGATACTATCAGATTGATGAGGCCATGATGTGCTAAGAATTCTTATTTCCCTCTGTGTACTTTTAATCTCATATCCTTGAGTGACTGAAGAATAAAATAGGGGATACTTATATTCAGGTGTAGTTTATGGTTTGGAAGATTCCTAAGTTGATGCAACAATTTGAAATGATAGGCATAGACTGCAGTCATCCTACCCTCACAAGTAATGTAGTTGATGATGTTATATGCTACCTCCTGCCATGGGTGAGGGAGGTTTTCCCTTTTTATGAAATTTTATCCTCATCAAGTTTCTCATTATGGAGGAAGAACTCATTATTGGCATTAATGGATTCCTATATTTCTTCTTTGTCCAAAGGAATGCCCAAAGGTAAGCTAGAAACTTTGTTGATGGAGGCTTCATTTATCCTTATGGTTAGCCCCCTCATTGTAGTCACATGTTCCTGATCTTGTATGCTCTGGAAATTCTGAGCAAAATCCATGGAAACCTCATCGTAAAACCCCCTTAGTCCCTCAAAGTAACCCAGCCACTTACATTTTTGGAAAATTTCCACTATCTCGAAGTTATCATAAACTCTAGAGGGCTATGTTGGTTCCCTTGTCTTAAATCCTTCTCCCATAATTGTTTGTTAGGATGATGAGTGGAGAGGAAGGTTGGTTGAAGGACTCATGTAGAATATTCAGGTTGATTTGATCCTTAAAGAGGGTGATAATTTGAGCTACTATTTAGGTAAGTAGGTGGTCAATAAATTCATCAAAAGGTTTTCCTTGAAGAAAAAGGGTGAGATGAGGGTTTTTATCTAACAAATTCCAAGTTGGTATACTTTTTTGCAATTGTTCTCGTAGAAACAAAGTTATACTGGAACTGTGTAAATCAAAAATTCTACAGGGTGTATTTTTTAATAAGGATAAAGAATTTTAGTGTTAAGAGGGTTCGACTGTAGGCTTAGCAATTTGTTGGACTAAGAGATCCTGACACATGGGAAATTGGTTTGATTTCATAATATAGTCTATAGGACTGTAACTTATGGAAAAAAATGGGTTTCTGCAAGGTATGTCTTGCTTTCTATTTAAATGACCATGAAACTTCCGAGAAGTGACCATAGGTAAATACACATGAAACTAGAATGAATGCAACAAATATTTGAGATTGAAGAGATAATTTTGTGTCTAAGGTTTTATGGTTACCTGCAATCTATAGAAATTCTTCTCTTGCAGTGTCCTCTGGCTAATTATTTTTCCTTACCTCTTCTCCCGCGAGCTTAAATTCTTGATTCCACCTGAATAGAGCCACTCTTTCTCCCAAATTCAAAATGGTGCTTCGATTCTTCTAACTTCGAGTTATACCCTTAAATTGTGAACATGACTATTTTCTTGTCACAACAGTACAACAACAGTCGACTTGTATTCATAATTCCTTAATTTGTGCCTTTCCTCAATCAAAGAGGTAAACCTCCACTTAAAACACTCGAACTTCACATGTCAATTCAAATTTTGGCACTAATTATGCCACCCCCCACTGACAAGATGTAAACATCCTCATTTTCACCACCTTTTAGAATTTATGAATGCTCGGCCATATAAAATAAGCATAGATATGTATGTATGAGGCTTAATTAAATGTAGATAGGGTAAATAGTTATGTTACCTTTATTTACCTTTCCATACACATTAATATTCTTGTTGCAAGTGGCTCGAGGAGGTTTGTCTTCATGTTGGTGCATGTAGAATCTCCTCGAGATTAGATCTGCAATGTTTTAGGATATCGTGATCTCAAATCATGTTACAGATTACACAGCATCCTATAGATTTGTTTCTATCATGCGGAATAGTTTCTACAAGATACAAATTATCCTGTAGAAGTTGATTTTTACTATCCCAAGGACGTATCAATGACAAAGGATTTCTGGAGAAGATGTTTCTTGTTCTAATATTGATCCTTGAACTGTTGATATTGGTCTTGAGTTAGGTTTCCTTGCCTATTTTTCATAGAATTATCCCCATAGATTATCATATAGAAAATTTTATTTCATTTTCTTTTTTTTTCTCAAGACAAAAGTGCTCTCTCTAGTTTTCACTAATGCCTTGCCTCATCAGGCTTCTGAGAAGTTTTTCTGATGAGGTCATTCATTTAATTTTCAGATATGAGACTTCCTCTAGGGGATGTTTTCACCCTCAAATATGTCTTAGATTCCTCTGGGGGGTTCTCATCCATTATTTTTATTTTTCTTCTATTTTTCCATCTTGGGGATGGATTGAGAACATGACTACTATCAATCACATTCATATTCTAATTTTTCACTATTTCTATGAATTCTTCTTCTGTGAGGGGATTATTGTAAGTATTTATTTTGAATCCATTCACTAGTAGTGATATTCCTCCTTCATCAATGGTTCTTATCTCTACTGATCCATTATCATAACATTTTTCAATGATACATGGCCCTATCCACCTTGTCATCATTTTTTATTTGAAATACTTAAACCTTGAGTCATGTAATAGAGCCCAATCCCCTTCTTTGAAATTTATTTACTTAATATTCTTGGCATGCTACTCCTTTCTTTGTTGTTGCACCACTTCAGTGTTGAAGAGGGCCTGCATCCTATACTCATCTAATGCATTCAATTGGCTCAATATTTATTTTTGTGATGATTGCAAATTCATGTCTAATTCAATTCGTAATCTGAATGTATGATATTCAAATTCAATAGGAAGCATGGATTTATTACCATAAACTAATTTGAAAGGAGTAAACCATGTGATAGCTTTCCATGTAATGTTGTATGCCAATGCTACTTCAGTGAGATTCTTTGACCAGTCTTTCTTGTTCATGTCCCTCATGATTCATTCAAAAATACTTGATGTAAATTGATGCCCTTGATCTGTGACTATCTCCCTTGGATAACCAAACCTTGAAAATATGCATTCTTGGAGGAATATTACTACATTTGATTATGTGGCATCCTTCATGGCCTTCACTTTATCCCATTTTGTCAGATAATATGTGCATACCAAAATTTGCTTCGTATGCCATGATGGATGGTCAATTGGGCCTATGAATTCCATGCCCCACTTGTCAAACAGTTATAATGATACTTTGGGATGTAAATACATTTCATTCCTCTTTGTTGGTTTCCCCATTCTTTGGAATTCATCACAATGTGAAGTATATTGTTGAGCATATCCATGTTAGGTTGGTCAATAATATTCATCTTGTAAGATCTTATAAGTTGTCCTCTTGGCTTCATATTGACCTCCACTTGGTTCATAATGACAAGAATGAAATGTATCATGCACCTCATATTCCCTTTTTCATCTCCTCAAAATCGGATCTAGACATAATTTGAAAAAATAGCCTGCAACCCAAGTGTAGGCTGAACTTTTCCGGACAATATTGGATCTCTCCCTATAGGAGAAATGTCGAGGAAACTTTATTGTTGTAAGGTAATTTTATATATCATCAAACCAAGGGGTTTGTATTGATATGAAAATAGTTTCTCATCTAGAAATTGGTCATCAATCATGCCTTCTTCAGTAGGAATGGTCAATCTGGACAAGAAACCTGCAACTACATTATGTTTTCCGGGCTTATCAAGGATTGTTAGATCAAATTGTTGTAATAACAGAAACCCTCTAATCACCCTACCATTAATATCATGCTTATTCATCAAGTATTTAATGGAAACATGATTTGTATGCACAAAAACTTTATAACCTATCATATAATGTTTGAATTTATTGAGAGCATGAACCACTACTAAAAGTTCTTTTTCTGTAATAGTATAATTTAGTTATGCACCAGCTAAATTTTCACTTATGAAGTAAATTGCATAAGGTTTATTGTCTTCATCCTGTCCTAAGACTATTCTACACACTTGTCTAATGTATCAGTGTGAATGTGAAATGGGAGACCCCAATTGGGACCTTGTAAAATATAGCAGTTGTTAGTTTTTCCTTGATTGTTTCAAAATCTTGTTAACAATTCAGAGTCCAGCAGTAGTCCACATCTTTGGACAACAAGGTAAATATGGGAGAAGTTGTTTTTCTAAAACACTTAATAAACCTCTTGTAATGTCCTTCATGTCCAAGAAATATTCTTACATCTTTTGGTTTCAAAGGGGTAGGAAGTAAGATAATTTTGATCTTTTCTTTGTCTAATCCAATCCCTTTGTAGGATAGGCTATGTCCTAAAAAAATCCCTTCATTCATCATCATATTACATTTTTCATTACTAAGGAATAGATTCACCTATCTACATCTTTGGAGAACCTTATCTAGATTGTACAAGGCTTCATCAAATGAATGAGTTCTGAAAAGATGCTAAGAATTGCTCCTTTAAAAGTGGTTGGGGCATTACATAGGCCAAAAGGTAAGAATTTTTAAGCAAATGTACCCCATGGGAAAGTAAATTTGGTATTGTCCTGATCCTCTGGACTGATCTGAGTTTGATTGTATCCACTAAAACCATTCAGAAATGAAAAGTATTGCTTCTCGGCCAAGACATCCAAAACTTGGTCAATAAAAGGTAGGGGGAAATGGTCCTTTCTGGTAGCCTTGTTCAACTCACGATAATCCAAAAATATACTCCTTTTCCAATTATTCTTTGGGACAATAAATAGAGTGGATACCCATTCACTGTCTGATATAGGATATATGAATCTGGCATCAAGCAATTTTTGGAGTTCTCGGTTAACTATGTCTTTCATTACAGGGTTCATCCTTCCTTGGGGTTTCCTAATAGGTTTGTAGTCCTCCTTGATGTAAATGTGATGAGTACAAATAGAAGGATGGATGAATTTCATGTCTTTATAATCCCATACAAAATCTTCAATATTTATTTTTAGTACTTCTAACAATTTTTGTTCTTGTTGACTAGTGAGTTTGTTGTTGATTTTGGGTGTTTTTGTAGGCTTGATTTCTATGGTTTTGATAGTTGGATATTCTATCTCCACAATAAAAAAATATGTCGATAATTCAGTGTTATTTTATGTAGAAATTTCATATCTGTTATTATCATTTATCCCTTCTATTTTTACATCTTCTGGATATTGGTTTTGCAGAATATTTTCAAGTAAAGTGTCCTCATCAATTGTACTATCATCCAAGGAAGTGTGGGTTGTATATATGGGGTAGGAATTTGTTTGTGTTAGGTCTTCTTCTTCTTCCACCCATATAGCCATATTTTATGTTATCGAAAGTTGGGCAGGGGGATAAAGAACAATTTTCTTTTGGTAAAGGCCATAAGTGAGGGTCATATTTCCTTCTCTACAACCAATGTATGCATCTATTTTGGACAACCAAGGCCTTCCCAAAATGAGAGGATATCCATTGGAATGAGACTTGGGTTGAAGGACTAGGAATTTAGTAGGGTACTCCCATAAGTCAATGGAAATTGTAATATCTTCCAACATGCCTTCAAGTTTAACTATGGATCAATCCACAAGTTGTAGGATAGTTTGGGTGTTTCTCAAAAATCCCTGAAGGTTTAGTTTCATCACGGTATCTCTATTCATAACTTTTATTCCAGGTCCTATATCAATAAGAGTATTTTGTACCATGGTGTTTTTAATATAGACATTTACTAAAGGACTCTTTGGATCCAAGTATTTAGGTACAATTAACTTCCCAAGCATAAGGTCAACTAGTTGTCCTACAAAATTTATGGTGGGAGCCTCTTTACTTTTCCTCCCAAGTATTCTAATGCATTCTTCTTTGATATACTTATTGAAAATGGGTACATCCTTAAGAGCTTGTAAGATAGGTATCTTTATGCACAAATTTTTAAGCTCCCCTAAAAGTTATTTTTCTTCAAATGTATAAGTTTTCCTTTCTTGTAATATTTCATGGTAAGGAGGGGCTTGTGGTTGGGTGAAGTAATTTTTTATTTCTTAGATTCTTCATTTTCTATGGGCTTTGGTTTTTGTTGCACGATTTTTCCTGATCTGATATTTATTTCTTGTAATTCCACATAATAAGTTTGATAAGTTGCATCATTGTTGTTTACAGTTTGGACTTGCTTATTATTTGGATTTGGAGGAGCTTGAGTAGGTATTTGAGTTTTCTTAGGAGGAACATTGTTTGGAGTAGTGTTGTTTTAAGGAGAAGGAGGACGTAGTAATGTTGGTTGTTGGAAATTTTGTGGCCTCCATCCGTCTGATGGTTGATTCCATTGATTTTGTGGATGATAGGAAAATATCGGTATGGAGGAGGAATTGGAGGTCCCTAGTATTTCCAAGGGTTTGAATTAGTCCAAGGTGATGGGTTATACCATGGTTGAGGAGGCATATGAGAGTTATATGCATTAAAATTTTGAGCAGGATTGAAGTTCAAACCTGTTTGGAATGGTCTTGGTGCTCCAGGACTCTTTTTATTAATGAAGTATAGTGACTCCACATTCTCTTCTGCTCCTCAAAATGTAGCTTTCAAACATGGAAAATAAGGAAATTTTTTAGTTGGATGATTTTCCTCACAAATCCCACAAACATTTATAAGGTCTAAAGGGAACTCATTTCTAGGATGTGTTTTAGTGCATTTGGGACAAAAGATAGCCAATCCCTTCTCTACTTCCTCGTGTTTCTTATTAATATGCATTGTATCCATTTGCATGGATAGAGAGTGTAAAATACTAGTCTTCATATATTTTATTAATCCTCATAATTCATGATTTATATGAATTGTTGGGTTAGAAGATGGAGAGATCAAACATGTAATGCTTTTGACTTTCTTTCCGAAATACCTTGAATGGTTCTTCAATATTCTTTTGATATAATCATAGTCCAATTCATAGATATGTCCATTGGATAGGAGATTCAATGTTTCCATCA
>JASDQU010501979.1:104802-116104 GCA_032191745.1 Picea mariana
AATAGTATTTGTATCTTTCACTGAAGGTGTATTTCATTTGATCCCAAGTTGTGATACTATTTCCTTCCAAACTCATAATCCATCTTAGAGTTGAATCCTTCAAGGTAGAAGGAAAAAATTTGAGATTTTTTTCATCAGTGGTATAATCATATGTCTTGCATATAACTGCAATCTCAAACAATAAAGTGTCAGGATGTTCAAATAAAATCCCATGAAAATGAGGTAAAGAACAAGGATTAATGTTTTTCATCTTGGCTTCTCCATTAGATTCACAAATAGGGAACTCAAATATTTCTTCTTCACTAGCCATGACATGAGGTGAGGAATGACTCTCTTCTAAAAGATTCTCAAATTCTACAGCTTCCCTTTCCAAGAAACTTTCTAGTGTTTCAAGACCAATCTTTGGATTGCTTGTACATGTTGTTGTGGTGGGTAATTTTGGTAAAAGATTTACTTTCCTATATCTAGGTCTAGTCATTCATGAAATCAAAAGCAAGTGAATTTTTTTTTTATTTAATGCAAAAAAAGAGTGTCACAAGGAGCTATCATACTCACACGAAGTGAAATCACTTGGGAAGTTACACTATAGAAACTCCATAGTGAGGTTGGAATTGTGACTGAGGTATCATTTTTACTCCTCAAAGTTACACAAAATAAAACAAAGAAAAGAAAAGGGACATGCAAACTTAAGCACCTCCCCGACAACGACAGCAAAAAATGATGGTCCTAGGAATAGGAACAATTATTTATTGTACCCTTGGTCTCCTACTTTACTTTTCAACCCAAGGTTTGTACAAACTTAATAGGTTCTATGCATTGTATGTGTAGTATGCATTTGTCGGTAGCAAAGAGTTGAAAATGTGTAGGAAATCAAATGACATTAAGGAAGTTCTGAACTAATTGCTTTGAAGAAAACACAATAATTTGAAAGTACAACTAATCTAAAGTGAATGAAAAGAACTTATTATACTGCAACAATATTAATGAATCAAGAAAGTTAAACTGAAGCAAATCATGAATCTAATCTGAAATTATGACAGAGAACTATGATAGAAGTAAAGTTGCAAACTATGACAAACAAATTGTAATGAAAATGAAACTACACTAATGCATGAACAAACTAATCTAACCCCTTCATCATTATCAATATAAATGTTCTTTTATTGTTTGTTGATTATTTCAGGAAAACAATATTAAACTAAGTCAAAATTTGAAGCTAAAATAGTCCTACGGGAGATTTCTACATAAATTGTGCATTTTTGCAATATCTACACAGTTTCTACAGGATACTCGTATAGGAAGAAAAATTAAGTCTAAAAAGGTAGTGTAAGTATTTAAATCATTGAAAAAACTATACTATAAAATAAATGAAGTGAATCTATGGTTCTTAGCCTTGGGAGGCACCTAGGAGTGCTCCAAAAGGTTATTGAACATTTCTACAGTATGTTGGTACAATTGGCCAGCTAGTTAAAATCTTAGCAAAAATGGAAATTTATCATGCAAAGCTAAATCTAACTTAAATAGTAAATGAAACACTATCTAAACACCAACCAATATGCATGAAAACTAAAAAATAGTAAAAAGGGTCCTTGGTCCCTTTTGGATGGGCCCTACCCAAGAAGCACAAGGAACCTAAAAGAAACTTTAATGGACTGAAGGAAAAACCATTTTATTTCATAAATTTCAGCAGTATATCAAGAACATCAAAGTTCTTAGTCTTCAACAAAAAGTCTTGCAAAACATCTCCATACAATTCTTCTCCAGAAAATTGATATATCCCCCTCTCTTATACTAGAGAGCTATATATAACTAGAGAGTTCAACCTCCCTTCCTAAATCAAGGAGAGTGATGATTAAATGAGAGATCTCAACCATTTACATCTATATTTCCGAACTGTTGTTCATCAAAAGTGGTTATAAATGCACAAGGAATGCTCTTGGAGGTAGGTGCAGACAATTTCCCTTGATCTTTGGATGGAAGGTCACTTGAAGGGACAAAATCCCTTGTTTCTAGGAGGTTGGCTCCCTTGACTCCTGTAGTTCAACCTAGTTGGTGGAACACATATCTTTTTCCAAAAATATTAGTGCAAAAAGGTATATTATACATAAAAATTCACCTCAAGCATACATTCATTAAGAAACATACAAAATATCCATGACTAACTATTAAATATGGTCAAAATCAAACATTAATTCATTTTGTGGTGGAAAAATATGTCAAAGATGAGCCTTTTGAATGTACAATAATGAGGCTCATCGTCAAGGATGATTTCGAGGCTTAGGGAAAAGTCTTGGGAGATGGTGAATGGTTGCCAAGGTTATGTACCTACAAAACAATGTTAGACCTACCTGGACCAAGACAATATATGATGATTAAAACCTCAAAACCAATGGGGAATCAACAAGAAACCTTGTTGTCCCAAAATTGCAGCAGTATGGAAATATATATAAGTAGTAAAAAATTTATGAAAGATACAAATTAAACCATCAAAATTATTTGCATGATATTGGAAAAAAAATCTAGTAATTAGTAGACAACCTTGCAATATTTAAGCCAATACTTTGATCAAAAAGAGGGTTGTTATCAAGTGTTTATAACAACCTTATGGCTATAGAAATTTTTTTCTATAGCAGAAAGTTATAGCCACTAAAATAAACAATCAATCCACCCAAACAATAGCTCTTAGAGAATAGATCAATTATGAAAGCTTGCAAGTAAATTTCAACGGAAGAAAAGTGAGTAAAAGAGTAAAACAAAGTGATTTTATTACTGCAGCTGGAACACTTGGCAAAACTAGACACCCTTAGGGCACAAGATATCTTAAAGCATGTATAATTAAATTCTAAACTTGAACAATTCAATCTCCTTGAAATAACATTTACCAATACAATAATATTCAATCTCCAATGCAAAAAGGAGTCTCTTGTTTATGATCTAAGGTTTATTACTCCTCTAGTGGTGTAAGCCATTTTACTCCCTGGAGTAAACAAAACTTAACAAGGTAAAACTACAAAGGTGTAAGTCGTTTAACCCCTTATATAAACCTTTTAAATGACATTTTCAATGACAATAAAAGAGATATCCTTGATGGAGGTTGTATGCTCTTATACGCCTCCAAGGGTTTGACAAAATAACCTTGAAATCAAGAAGAAACATATACAATTTCATAAATTCCTTACCTAATCCATGAGATGGCATGAAAAAACATTAATAATCAAGATATTCCACCACAATTTCCAATAACAAGCATGCAAGAGAGGTTGTTAGCCTTCCTTCCCACAATAGACAAGTAAATCATCCAATTGCACAAGAGACGAGATAGAGCAAATTGCCCAAGAAGAGAGAAAATTTCAGCCAAGAGTTATGTAATTCTCAAGTGAGTTCTATCTAAAATGAAAATGAGATGGCCTATATTTATATGAGGCCATCTAAACCAATTTTGTCCACATAAAATGTCAACAACAAATTAAAATGAGGCTGACCCCCTTTATTTTCCTTTACAATTTACAAAAATAAAATTTACATAAAGTAGAACCCTCAAAAGGGTGACAGCATGCCCTATAAGGGTGACGTTGAGCCTCTATATGAAATTAGTTGGGCCTCCAAAGGCCATGTGTCAATCTCTCATGTGATAGAGAGTCATGCCAAGCCTTTTATTCCTTCAAAACAAATTATGGTACCATCAAGATCACCAAAAACCTAGCCTCCACATGACATCAAGACTTAGAAGGTGATGTTCTAGGCATCCAAAGGCCATCATCCAAGTGAAAAGGGATATTATGTGATCCTCTTGTTATTTCAATGTGCCTTCAAAGTCAATTCTCATCAACTCATGTGCAAAAGAGTTTTGGGGTCCTCTTCCCATCTTGTGGGGTCTATGTCCATCCTTGGGGTCTTCAACCCTGTTGAAGGTCAAAATGGAACAAATCCTCCATGGAATGGATTCTCACCTAGCAAGGTCCTACAAAGACAAGCAAGTATTCCCTCCAAGGGTCCAAAAGTCACATGTATCATTCCAAGTAAGCCACATTTAATAAAATAACCACCCAAACATGGATTAAATCCCCCATTTTCAAACTAAACAAATGCTCAAAGACCTTATAAAATTTTCCAAATTTAATTATGGGAAGGTTGTCATGGTGCCCTATTAGGTAGATCGATCCCCAAGTCAAGGAGTTTTTCCCAAAAATACCCTCTCTAAGTCATTTAAAAGAGTGTGAGGTGGATGGGGGTATGACTTTTGGGAATGGGGTTTATTGACATACAAGGGCTCACATTGTCTCATTTATGGGTGCCTTTGTAGAGGTTGTGTTGCATTCCTCGTTTGTAATGCAACCTTTTTCCAAGACCTTTTATTTTCCATTAATTTATTATCGTCTAGAACATTGAGTATTATGTGCAATGGAAAGTAAATAGCACAACAATACCACTTCAAGTTAGGAACATGTTGAGTGCCATGTGGAAGAAAAGTAAAAGACACTACAAATGCATTCTCCCGGCAAGTGAGACATTTATTTAATTATGTGTTTTCTTTTTACAGGTACTTGATTTTTATGGAGAATTGTTTCATTTCTATCAATAACTTAGGGTGAGAATTTAGAGAGATCAATTATGGATTTAATATTTTTCCATCTACAAAAATTTTGGGCCTTTATCCCCTTCTTCCCATAAAACGAAGTGCAATCCCTTATTGGGGTCAATAAGTTCGAAAACCCAAAAGATGAGGAAATGAAAGAGAAGAAGTGTGGAAAGTGGAAAGTGTATGTGGGAATGGTACGATGACCCTTCAAGGAGACCCCCTACTAGCATCCCCTTTCCCAAGGGTGAGCCACTTACTAGGAAACCATGTCAACCACCAAGGTGAAATGAGGAAACAGGTCTAATTTTCAAGCAATTTTTTTCATAATCAAGAAAGGACTCTTTGCAACATGCTCAGATGCTTAAATTATTAAAATGGCACTTACCATGACACCAGACTTGTTACCTCGTGAAGAAAGACTTGTTATCATTTCTAGGAAATGTTGGTGTGGTGGGCCATGTTGTTGTCGATGAATGGTAATGTGTGGTGAGAGGAGGAGCTATGTCTTCTCACCTAGCTCTTATCACTCCATGTCTTCAACCTGCGGGTCTCAAGACATCATCTCCTTAGTTACCCCTAGCTGGGGGGTAACAAATTTCATTGTGTATATATTTCTAATTTGAATGTTGTTGAGTATGTGTGCATGTTAAATTATGGTCCTACTACCCCTTGGTTTATTTTATATGTGTGGGGAGTTTGTTTTTATTATGTTTTTAAAAGGAAGGTATTTTTACAGATTGCTATCAGAGAAAATTTAGTATTTGTTGTTTATGGGTACTTTACAATTTGGTCTCAAAGATGAAAATGGTAGTAATGGGACTAAGTTTAGTTGTTGTGTACTTTACAATTTGGAATAAGAGATTCTAGTTCAACACTAGACCCGTGTAGGCCAAAGAATAGTGTAAATTTGGTAAATTAGTTGTTGTAGAGTTTTGATTTGTGTCAAATTTGGGGAAGATTGTGAAGCTATATTGAAATCATAAAATTTATGAGAAAATTCAAGTCGTATTTTCCCTTATAATCGTCAAAGGGGTGATTAATTCCATTGATATAAATTTTTCAAAGTTAAAAATCGTCTTGGGAGGTCATAGTTCATTTTTTCATGGAAACTATGAAGCTTGGAGAACCGATGGTCCAGATCGCATTTCGACTTGGAAATCAATCGTAAATATTCATCTGTTGATGGATCCTTTTAGAATTTTTTGGAATTCAATGAAGTGGGGAAAGAACATATTTCACAAAAAATTCCAATCACCGAAGAAGAGATTTGAAGTTTAGCGAAGTCTAGCAAATCGACGGTCAAGATTAATTTGATTCTAATATCAATGGTCCAAAACCATTGCATATTTGGAAAAAACTTTCTAAGTCAAACAAGTTCAGATATGTGATGAAAATTAGACTTCATACCTTTTTATGTGATTGTTGATGAACCTTTTTCCCAATCGTGGATGGGATTTTTCCCCAATCGTCAATAGAATTTTTCCCCAATCATCGATAGACTTTTTTGTCGATCACTGATGGAATATTTTTTCAATTGTCGATGGAATTTCTCCCCAATCGCCAAATATAATTTTCCACAATCACCGATGAACATGTTATATCAATCGTCAGTAGAAGTTTTTTCGGATTTCTAATATACTTTTTTCTCAATCGTCGATGGACTTTTTCTATAGTCATCAATGAACATTTTTTATGATCGTCAATGGAATTTTTATGCGATCACTAATGAACCTTTTTTTCGTTCCACTATCCAAGATATGTAATCTTTCAATTGGGTAGGTTATGTTGGATCAACTCCTTAGATGTTTTTTTTCGACGAACATTTTACCCGATCATTGATAGATGATAGACCTTTTTGAGGGTTGATGAAAAAGTATACTTTAAACATTTTTGTCGATCATTGATGAATGGTTTTTACTGATTGTCGAAGAAAGGGAAAAGGAAAGAAAATAAGAGTAGAAAGAGGAGAAGAGAAGAAGGTAAGAATAAAAAATAAGAGAAGAAGAAAGATAAGGAAGAGAAGAGAAGAAAAAGGAGGAAAGGGAAGGAGAAAATAGACAATTTACAAAGAAGTTTGGAGCCAAAAACTTGTTTTGGCTATAATAGGAGAATAAAATCCTAGAATTAGATGAAATTTAAGGGGTATGTCTATAGTGATGAGTGCTACAAAAGTGTCAGTGAGGACCATTGGACAATTCTTATTCAATTCTCCATAAAATTCCAGATAGTGGTTTTTAAAGATATAGGTCATGCTTAACAACTATGACCCAAATAAAGATGATATTTTTATAGAGTGTAAAAAAAAAGGCAACAAGATACCCAGTTGGAATTTTGGCCAAATTCAAAAGGGTTTTATGTGGAGATGCCAAAACAGGTAAAAGTCCACTACTCTCGGGCATGTTTTGGGGATTTTTTAAAACTTCAGAGGAAAAAGGACCCCAGATCACCAATCCAAAAAAATTTATTCAGTCAACATTGTACCTACTCATCAATATAGATAACTTTTTGTTGAGGTAGTTTTGCCCGGATTTTCTATGTTTGGGAGGTATCCAATTTTGGCTAAACTTTCTAAGTCTAAAGAAAATGCAAAAGTGCAAAGTCAAATCCATATTTGTACATAATCTTACTGGAGCATCAAACTCCATATATGAAAGTTTTTGTGTGTTCCCAATCATAATTCCTAGATGCACTCGATACAAAAGTGTTTATTATTCCTTACTGATGTTCTTCTACAGGTGATATAAGTTGGCTTCTGAAAATTATTTGAACCAGTAAAACAAGTGCAAAAACAATGAGTGAAACTGTTGACTTCATAGAGACACAAATTTTAGCTCATAAATCAGATCAAGGCATGAGTACAACCATTGGAAAGGTAATAAAAAGGAAAACATGACGAAAGGATTAAGTTCTTTGAATAAGCATCTGGTTCTTTCATAAAACTTTAGGGAAAATGGAAATTGGACTATATGAACCATGCAATTGCTCAATGTGAAACTTTTCCAAATATTGTCCATTTTGGAAAAACATTTTGAGATGATAGAGGTATATGCCAGAGATGATTTTTGGGTAAGGAAGAGTGAAAAATCTATTATTTATGCCTATGCAGAGGTAGAGGCACCTTTGGAGTGCATTATCTAGTCAATAAAAAGGGGTTGAATTTTGAATAGTAGGGAAATCATTGATGAACAAGGGAACATTCAAGGATAGAGTATTATGTTAAGAGCCTATTGAAAAAAGGATTAGATGACTTAAATAAGGATTGTGTGGGTCTATTGTGGATCATAATTCCAGATTCCAATGGAAGGGGAAGTAGGGCAGAGCTTGTAGAGTTGGATGAGACAATAAATTTCTTGCAAAGGTAAATCAACAATGATTTTCACATAAAATATGCACCCATGACAAGAGCGAGAGTGGAACAAGCCCACAAGTGATGAATGGAATTAATATTCACATGTAGATAAGGAATATGTCTTCACCTTTAATGTAAAAGTATATTGTTGGTAGTAGAACTTGCGCCAAATGAGGAAAATAATATCATGGAGGTGATGTGTGACTCATGGGATGGGTAAGTCATCTCTATGAGTAGGAATAGGAATGCCTTGAAACAAGTTGCAAGACATGAACCAACAAATTCTATTTGGAAATATTCAAAGAAACAAATGCACTTATAAATCAGAGTTCCTAGTGGAAGCAAGATTTAGGTGCAAGGAATTCAATGGATGAATTAATGAAGGTTCATTCATTTTAAGGGTTCCAATGGAGAACTAAAGCAGTGAGTGGTTATTAGATTGCAGTTCTAATATTCATATGAAGTAATGCTTGTATATCATTAGGGAATACTTCAGGTTGGAGCATGTATTATTGAGTGGAAGCAATTTCCAATAGGACATATTGGCTAGAACTGTAGAAGGGCTAAGGTGTACTTGGAAGGAAGGTGCTTAGCAAGAAAAAACAAGGCAACCATAATCTAAAGGAATTCAAAGACATCCATCTACAACAAAAAAATAAATAAATATGCATTGGAGGGCATATACGAAGTCATGAAAAATGCATATAGGAGAGATAGAATGCATGTGCATTAGTAGGCATGTTGAGAATGAATGCTTGGTGCATATAGACATGCATTAGTGCATGTCAAAATGCCTAGACATGCTTATGGAATGTTTGTAAACTCCTAGTAGTATGTTGATATATATGAAATAATGATGCTATGATATTTGAAGGTGACTAATGATGTATTATGTATCCAGGAAAAGTTTATAGCATCATTGAGAGTGATGATGATATCATTGCATATGAAAACCATATGTACAAAGACAAATGAGGATGGTAATAATGTTGATCAAGAGGTTGGTGGAGGGAGCCTACAAACTTCTACAAACACCAACTAACCATGTCGCATTAATTTAATTGATAACATCCATGCAAGTATACATTTGGGTTTATTATGATGCATAAATGTTGAAGGGAATTGAGGTAAGAGTTCCCTCATCTAAATTTCAATATTTGAATAATGTATATTATGAGAATGACACTCCAATAGATGTGATAAAGGAAGAGGGACTTGATTATACAAATGTTTTTTAATACTTGTATGCAATTATATGATATTTAATTGCATATTATGTTATGTTGGTTATGAGATCATAACAAAGTCAAGTTAGGAGACATACTCCTTCTATAGCAACAAATGCTAATAGAGTTAGCTAGTGTGATGTCATTTGTGGTTGGATATGGAAGGGATATAGTGTCCAAGAAGTGAAAAATGGTCTTCCCCTGTATAACCGATGTTTGGGTTGCAACCTCTTTGTTAACACTAAAGAGCATTAAGGGATTATGTTCCTAGTGTTTTGCATGAGTTGAAGAGGAAGGTATACAAATGATTGAACAAGTAAATGGGGAAGAGTTTGGATGATGTGTTAAGGCATTGGCTAGACCTTCCAACTCACCATGGTGAATATGTGTGTGTGTGTGTCTCTACACACACACACACACACAAACAAACAAACAAACATATAAGGCTCTACGATTTTGGGTTTTTCAATGGGGGTCTCTGCAGTTTTACGCGTCCCCTGTAGTTGCGTCTTAATTTGTCCTTAGATGCAAAATCCTAGGAGTTGTATAATTTCCTCCTCACATGCATTTTTACCACAAGACAACATGAGGGTAGTTTCAAGTGGTCGCTCCAGTCTTCTTTGAAATGTGTTGAGTAGTTTGGTGAAGGGATTTCAATGGTTTCAGACACTCTTTCTTAGGATTCAAGCACAGGATTTTTTTAATCTCGCATCATGAAGGAAAGGTATATCAACCAAGTCAATTATGGGGACAACCCTCTTAAAGAGTGGCATTTTTTAAACCTATTGTAATACCCTCGAAGCTCATGCCTTAATGGGTTCCTTTCTCTACTGGAGGTGGGTGATTACTATCCTGACGTAGGCCCCTTTTTTTTGTCTCTGAGGATTTAAGGAATGAACCCTTTCCCTTGTTCATTGTTCCCCCTTCCTTGTCTCTAATGTCTCTGTTTCCTTTGTCTATTCATCTTCCCTCCACATGTATTTATCCCTCCCTGCCACCTCGTCTTCCCTTCACATATATTTCTCCCTCCCTGCCACCTTCGTCTTCCCCCACTTTCTCAGTCCCCCTGATTCCCCTTATTTCCTCTCGACATGATTTTGTCTCTCAGATCCCAACTCACTGTTAGAAAAATAGGACCGTGGAGCAATAAAATAAAACAAATGTGGAAACAAAAAAAAAAAGATACACAATACAATAGAGACACAGATTTATGTGGTTCACCCAGTGTGGGCTACGTCCACCAGAGAAATTGCCAGGTCCTTCCTTTATTATTATCCATCATATGAAGGGATACAACCTACAGCAAACCTGTTGTAACTTCCTCTTCTTTCTCTCACAGTCTCCTACTTCAGAATACAATATTCGCCATCAACCATAGCCACAATACATTTCCCTCATAAAAGAGGGTTTCCTTCTAGGGAAAAAAACCCTAACATAATCTCTATCGTTAGATCTGCGACCTTATAATGAACGGTCCAGATTTACAATGAAATTACAATATACATTTACAAGGCAATTTTTCCTTCAGGGGCTTCGCCCCCGAACCCCCACTGTAACTTCATGGGGTATAAACACGGCTGAAAGTAAAAGACCTTTGAATCAGGAAGATAATCAGCCTCCACAACCAACAATCTCCCACTTGGAGACTGATCTCAACAACTACACCACTGTTGTATATGTTGGACTCTGAACCTTGTTGGACCTGGCAAATTTCTCATCTTCATCTTCATTCTTGAAGACCAATTGAAACTGAGCAGGAACTCATATTATCCCTGGTTACTCCCTTTGTTAACATGTCTGCGGGATTCTAGTTAGTGTGTATGTTTTCCAACTTCAAATGTCCATCTTCCAAGTCGGTTCGTATGAAGTGGTACCTCAACTGTATATGCTTAGTCTTCGAATGGAAGGCTGATTTCTTTGCAAGATGAATGGAACTCTCACTGTCACAGTACAACCTGCTATTCTCTTGCTTCTTGCCCAATTCCTCCATAAACCTTTGTAACCAAATCATCTCTTTACTAGCCTCTGTAGCAGCAACATACTCTGCCTCTGTTGTTGAAAGTGCAACAACGTTTTGCAGTTTTGAAATCCAACTTACTGTTGTTCCACCTATAGTAAACACATACCCTGTGGTACTCCTCCTGCTAT